>OZ018324.1:121820508-121946013 GCA_963969495.1 Ceratothoa steindachneri
ACGAGAAGAAACTTCCTATGGAAAGTGGGTTGACAAAAAATGATTTTGAAGTTGGTATGAAAGAAATTATTCTGTTGCATTTTTTAGTGAATAATTTATTGTAAGGTCCCATTTCAGGTACTACGAAATCTTTTTCATTTTTGGGAACATCATATGAGAGAAAGGATGGAGAGTAAATTTTGGTTAGAAAATTATTGGTTGATTTGTCAACCAAAGATAGGGGTAACAATTATTTTTAAAATAAGCCTTTAGAGTCTTGAATTCATTGTGCGTTAGGAAATAATTGGAGGAGAGATGGTAACCTCTATATATTAGAGATTTTATTGCAGAATTTATGTGAAAAGTCACAATGGCTGAAAAAAAATGATTCCTAGGCCACTAAAGGTAGGCTTTCTGTATATTGAGGTAGTTAGTTTGTCGATTTTTTTCTATAATGACGTCTAGAAAAGGAAGTTGATTGTTACTCTCTAATTTAATGGTATATTTAATGTTGAGATGATAAGAGTTTATAAAATTAAAAAAAAATGGTGGGCATGTTCTATATTATAGAAAAAACCGACAGTAAGTCGTATACAGATATAAATTAAACACTTAGTCAAAGCATAGAAACAAACCAAAATGTTCACACCGCTCTTAGCACTTTAACAATATAACAGTTTTACGTACCAGTTGTTGTTCTTTCTATAGTTAGAGTGCACTAATCTTGCATTTAGATCTCCAATAAAATGACTGGTTTTCCGCTGTTGAAAAGCTGCATAAGATTATTGAAGAGCATGTAGCTTCTCATGTTAGTGTTATGTAGCTTTCGTCCTAGTTCGTAATATATTTGCGTCTTATTTCTTTCTTTATGGATATAGCAATACCATCGTATCTTTCTTTAGAATGGTTCTTGCGATACACATAGTACCATGCTATTTTTAATGATTTAGTTGTTACCTGTCTATGCTCAAAATTTAATAATGCGCCCCTGTCCTCGTGCCGAATTATATTATGGAATATTTGTCTTTTGCTTATCTATCTGTCTATATTTATTTCTATTATATTCAGCCTTGTTTTACTTCCTTCCATTGTTGGTTGATACTGGTATATTTTTTCGTTATTCAGATGGTCGTATCTATCTGCCTTGATTGTATGGAAATTTTCTTTTGCTATTAGAATGTTGCCTTACATCAGTTCTGGTACTAGATTATCTGAGTAGTATTCGGAATTGTGGGTCTTCTTGTAGGTTTTTATTCCCTCGATGGGGTTTTTGTATTCTTTTCCGTCGGAAATGGACTGTTGCGGGTTTATTTTTACTTTTTCCATTATACTTTGGTTCGATCTTTCTGTTTCTTTGCTCTTTTATGATTGGTAGGGAGATGGCAGTGGTGTTTTCGTTGGTTCGCTTGTTTTTTGTCAACTGTTGTTGTGTCTCCTCCTTTTCCCCCTTTGTTTTTCTATTAATCGGAGCGACGTCTCTTCTGGTTATTGGATTTGAATGAGTCGAGGTTGTCGTTAGTATCAGTGAGGGGGCGGTTTTCGTATTGTAGGCTCATGCGTTTGATATAGCATCCTCTTCATGCTGCGCCAGAAGAAGGAAGTCTCAATGCAGCAAGCATCATTCGCGATGCGGTTCACCTCGCCGCCATTGACGGTTCTGATCCAGCTGCCATCATTGTAGGGTGCAGACACGCAGGAGTGTGATGTTGTGGTAGGGCGTGGGCCTTAGTGGTACAGGTTGATATATATATATATATATATATATATATATATATATATATATATATATATATATATATATATATATATATATATATATATATATATATATATATATATATATTAACCCACTATTCACTCTCTTGGATGGATCCACTTTAGTAAGTACCCAAATTTACCGTTTTTATATTAAATGTTTTTTAACTCTTACAGTTTTTACAAAATTAAAAACAAAGTTTAAATTTATTATCTTTAACTAATGCCAGGTCAATTTCTCTTATAGTTTTTAATTAATTTATAAAATAAACTTTAAATTGATTAACTAATTTTTTGAGTCAGTTTTAAAGCAAATTTAACAGTTGCCAAGTCATATTGAATTTTTTCTTAAATTATAGTACATTTTACTGATATTTTATAATTGGTCAGCTTTTAAAATAATGTCTTGTTAGCCTAAGTTTTCTTCATATGCATTAACTTTGTAAACTTATTCTAGCCTGAAGATGAAAACTTGTAGTTTTCGAAACGTTGTGAAAATTTTAAAGATGCTGCATCCGTTTCTCGTGGCTCTGGGATTTATCCTCAATATTATATATATATATATATATATATATATATATATATATATATATATATATATATATATATATATATATTATATATATATATATATATATATATATATATATATATATATATATATATATATATATATATATATATATATATATATATATACATATATATATACAGAGGTGGTCCGATTCGGAAGTGATTAATCGGACTTCGAATCGGCTAATAGAATTGGACTAACCCCCGCCAAACGAATCGGATAATCGCAATCGGACTGCCGAAAATTGAAATCGATTTGCGATTAATCGAGGTCGACGTCCTCTTTGTTTTTTGCCAATAGCAGTTTCTTAATAAATTTTTCTAGAATTTTCTTCAAGTAAATATTTTTTCGTTTTATTCTATTCTATTCACACTTTCGTATTTTTTCTATAATATAATGCGTAAAATATCATGATTAATTATTAAATCATATATAATAAAGAAGTTATATTTTACATGTATAAAGTAGGTATAATACGTGTTTAGTTTGGGTTTTTCGTACGCGTCCCATATTGGTTAAGTAACGCGCCGCACCAGTTTAGAGCCAATCGTCGTGAGAGCAAGTTGCTGCTGCGCTGCTCCCTTGCCACCACTTTTGAACGCTTCGAAGTAATCCTTCTCTTTTCATTTTCCTGCTATTGCAGACCCCAACGGCAGTAAGTTGCACCATTAATATTTGCATTTAGTATTTCTATTTCGTTCTAATGGTATTCATATGATCATATCTAGACTATTAGTTTCATAAAATAACGATAAATAAGCTTAAAGTTCGTGAATTAGCCATTCCATACAAGTTTCATCATGTATTCGTGCGCACCGGCTCCTTACTTGTGCGCACTTGCTTGTTGCTAGTTAGCAACTATTTGTACATTCAACTTAGCATTTATTTGTGCATTTCGTAATTTTGTTTCTAAATACTGAATTTTTGTACAGAATTTAGCGCGTGCAAAAGAAGTAGCCTTGTCGAAGACAAGGCTACATCAGTATGGAGAGATTTCTGCCTCTCCAGCCCAAGAACAGGAACGCCAGTGGCGCAAACCAGAAGTCTCTGGGCTCCCAGCACAGCGACCAGGCGGCGGCGGTCAACGACAACGTCATTGGGGGCGTGGAGGACACCCTGACCAGGGCCTTCCTGGGGATGACGGTGACATGGCTGGACAAGGTCACCTTCAAGAGGCACTCCGCCCTCCTCGGGCTCAAGGAGATCACCGTGAGTCAGACGGGGACCTACCTGGCAGACGCGATCTCCGAAGCTGCATGACGAATTTGGCATCAGAAGAAAGGTGTGTAAACTCTAAAAATTTCTGCATTTTTGTCTTTGCATTTGCCCAGGTATCCAGCAAAATTCTACATTTTTTCTTTGTAATACTGTATGAATTTAATGCTGTAGTCTGCGTGAAATATGTTATGTATGTTTTTCGTTAATACTTTGAAGAGAACTGAGGGATTCTGTAAAAATAACGAAGTGATGACTATTATCGTATTGACTTTGGAATCATACTCCAAATTCATACTAATAAATGAAATTAAACTTTGTTTTAAAACATTAGTTTGCTTTTCAGGTTGTCAGCACTACCACTGACAATGGCGCGGACCACATCAGCGCTTTTAACCGCAAGGACAAGACGTGGTGGAACCCGAGGTGGTGCACACCAGCACCATCCTGGTGGCACACGCCCTATAGGAGGTGAATCAGCAGGAAGAGGTGGTGCAGCTTCCCCACCATCGCCGCTGTGTGGCACACACAGTGAACCTGCTGTCCTCCAGAGATGTGCAGAACGTGCCCGGCTGGACCACTCAGCCCAGGCCTGCTTCAACAAGCTGACCGCCAAGGCCCAGAGCGTGTGGAACGCCCATAACAGAAAGAGAGTGACCGCCAATGACATTAAATCCATTCTGGGCAAAAAGCTTGTTACCCCCTTCGGCGTCACTAGGTGGAATTCTAGCCACGATGCCTACAAGTGCCTGCTGACCGGGTCGGCAGATAGCCAAGCCAAGACCGCCTGCTATATGCTTTGGGGCAATTAAAGGAGTGGGAGACTGCCTCCTTGATTTTTATACAAAGTGCGATTTACGGTTGATCGGGATTTATCTGGTGGCTTGCCAAGTTGCAGTTGAAAGGATTTATAAAGAACAAGACCCCAAAATATAATTTTAATATATATTAGGTTGCGGAATAAATTTTTTATTTAAGTTTTGTTGATTTTTTGACGTGAGTTGTGCACATATTAAGAAACAATAATATATAATGAGAGCACAATTCGCAAAGGTTAGGCTACGTCTCTTAACAGTGTAGACTATTAGGCTTTTGCTTAGGCTACGTCTTGAAGTTGAGTAATTAGTCATTGCGGTTTATTTAAAAGTTGTATTAATTTAATTTTTGTTCTGTACCCTCAAAATGGAATGTCAAGTTGTTGTTATTCATTTTCAATCGAGACGGGATCAATGCAAATGCAGCCAAAGCTCGTCGCGATATTTGTGCTGCGTACTGAGAAAATGATTTATCAGAAAGGACAGCTCAATGGTGGTTTTCACGTTTCAAAAACGGTCGTCCCATTAAGTTGGATGGAGATCGATTGAACGACCTTCTTCATGAAAATCCTCGTCAATTGGCGTGTGATCAGAAAACTGTAGTGAATTACCTTCATTTGATGGAGGAAGTTCATAAACTCGTTTCATGGGTTCCGCACGCTTTGAGCGAAAGCAACAAACTTCAACGCTCCAGGATTGCCGCAGGTTTGCTTGCTTGTCACAAGGCTACTCGTAGATATAAGGACAAATTTCTTCACCGCATCATCACTGGCGAAGAAAAGTGGTGTGTTTGTTTATGTCAACATGAACTATTGAAAACAATGGCTTAGCCCCAATAAAAAAAAAATCCGCGACTAAAGAAAGGACTTCATCCACGAAAGACAATGCTGTGTGTGTAGTGGGATTGTGAAGGCATCATTCTTTATGAGCTCCTTGTGAACAACAAGATTGTCAATGCAGAACTCTATGTTCAACAAATGTATCGACTCGCTGAAACGATTCATGAAAAGCGACCTCATCGACGTTATGGAGTCCTTCTGCAACACGACAATGCTCGTCTTCACATCGCCAATATGACAAAAGACGCTATCCAGACGCTTAATTGGGAAATCCTGCCGCATCCTCGATATTCGCCAGACTTGGCTCCATCGGATTTTCATCTGTTCCGATCGCTGGTTAGACGAAATCTTCGAGTCAAAATCTAGAGCTTTTTATTGCAGAGGTATCGAAAAACTAGTTGAACGTTGGGAAGAATGCGTAAATAACAATGGAGAATATATTATTGGTTAAATTGCATATTGTTATCAATTAAAAATGAAGTTTTTCTAAAATTCTTAATGGTAATAAATAAATTTGATAAAACCGAAAGAACTTATTGCTCCACCCATTATAAAAAATGGGGAAATATATATATATATATATATATATATATATATATATATATATATATATATATATATATATATATATATATATATATATATATATATACAAAAGGAGGGAACAAATTACTCCATAAAGATAGTTAATTGGATTGTGACAGTTTAGGATATGACAGAGTTAAACGGGAGTAGCCCAAAATTAACGTTAACTCGAACAAGAGATATTAATTACAATTGAGCGGGAAGTCAGTACAAAAGTAGATCCGGGTGTAATCAGGGCATTGCAACACAAGATCGCTTTACATTGAAGTTTGCCTCATGATATGGAGGTAGGGTTATTACGGCTGTGCTCGTGAGGGAATAGACATGCCTGGAAAGCATGGGGTGGCGAGAGCTCGCCGTTATCACGGGGGGTGGGGAAGCGAGGAGCGTCCGAACGCAAATACAGCTGGGTCGGGTGACTCATCGCGGGACTGCTTCCTTCTAAAAGATTTTAATCTTCCCACGCCCATGAACACGTGGTTTAGAGCGAAGGGGCTGAAAGTGGTATTCCAAGAGGGCTTCCTCTCACGCTGGTCCTTCGAAAGCATCCCAGCAAAAGCCTCCCTTTCCGGGGATGACATTTTCCTGATACGTAGAGGAGGGAAAAGAGCACCCCTACACATGGGAGGAGTCGTGTATGGTAAAAGTTTTGATCTGCGTCTACAGGTGTACAATAAGAGAGGGCATTTAAATTTGAGTCGACACAGTGGTCACCAAATGAAAGAATGACTTTCGTTTAATCCCTGACGCAAGGTATATTTAATAAAAGGGTATCGTCGTTAACCAGGTGAAAAAAATAAATAAATACGGGAAATAGTTAAATAAGTCACAAAAAAATCAATATAAATAAAGATTCATTCATGAAAAGGGTAGTGGAACCATATTCAATACAAAAAGAAAAGAAAAATACAATGGCAATAAAAAAAAATACAGAGGACAAATATGTAAAAAACCCCCAAATTTTTACAGGGAAACCAAGAGGCATAAACGTACACATTTAGGACGGAGTTCTAGGATTATTAAAAAGGGGCGAGTACATAGACTCAATTATATACACTGGAGTATAAGGCTTAACACAATTTACTTTGCAGGGGAAGGATCATCGACCGGATTCCTACTTAAACAGTCTGCAACACAGTTTTCTATCATTTTATCTACCCTATTCGGAATTGGTATTCCATTAAAAGTAAATTCCAACGCATAAGCCTTCCGTTCTGGCTTTTACAATTTTTTAAATAAGCCAATGGGCGATGATTAGTTTCGATCACGAACTCTTTACCTAACAAATATGTTTTGAATTTCTGTACGCTCCACACGATCGCTAGAGCCTCAAGTTCTATTACTACGTAGTTCCTTTCGCGTGACGAGAGCTTCCGGCTGGCGTACACAATAGGATAACTATTGCCATCTTCTTCATACTGGAGTAAAACGCAACCGACGCCCTCACTACAAGCATCCGCCCTTATTCCAAACTGTTTGCTCGTGTTCATGAGTCGCAGTTTGGTAGCTGACGTTAGTTTTTCCTTCAGCTGACGGAAGTGGGCAGTCGCGTTGGGTTCCATACAAGGGGGTCTGTGCAACGTTTCTTTAGCAAGGAGCTAGGGGGGAGGGAACTGAAGCTGCGAAATTCGGGACAAAGCGTCTGTAAAAGGATGTTTTTTCGTACGCGGAAGTGCATTTCGGCGATGGCCTTCACCTTTTCTTGCTTGGATGCCATTTGATTTTCACCAATATGGAAACTAAGGTATTTAATGGTGCCGTAGGCAAAATAGCACTTGCTGGGGCCTATAGTGAGAACGTGTTCACAAGGCCTATTGAGGATGGAGCATAGGGAGATTAGATGTTGGTCTCATGTGCGGTTGGCCACGTAAACGTTATCAAAATAAAAGTAAATGTTATTTAGCCCATCCAGTATCCGGCGAATAATGTGATTATAGTTACTACAGGCAGTAACTAAACAAAAATGAAGACGCCTAGACTGCATAAGGCCCTTTTCTGTGGGAAATTGGTGTAATTCCGGGCACTAACCTTAAGGGGGATTTGATAGTAGGCCTTACACAAGTCTATCTCTGGAATAAACTTAGTCTCTTCAAATAGATGTAGGCTCTGGTCTATCAAAGGGATAGGCTAAGCTTCAAAAACTGCTACAGCGTTCAGTTTTGTAAAGTCTACGCAAATGCGAAAAGACTGATCTGGCTTTCTGACCATAACAATGAGAGAGCAATAATCCAAAATGGAAAATTCCTTTGAGCAAGTTTTCTACTCCGGCGTTAAAAGTAGTACGCAAGTGAACGGGCATGGGGTAAAGATATTGCACTCAAATCTTATATATATATATATATATATATATATATATATATATATATATATATATATATATATATATATATATATATATATATATATATATATATATATATATATATATAAGAGAAAATAAGAATTGGACGCGAATGAGCAAATGAGACAAGAAAGCGGATTTTTTTTTAAAGGCAAGAGAGAGGGACATTAGAAGAATCCAGAATCAAAGGGAGCAGAGGGCGGCACAGTGAAGGCGATCCTTTTCCGAGAAAACAGAAATAACAGCAGAGGAAAAAAATTTGGAATTCCTGGCAGGGACTCGAACCTGGGTCTGCTGATTACCGGTCAGATGCTTTACCGCTACGCTACCAGGCCCAGTAACTATATTTTGCCAAAGCGTTACCCCATCAAACCCAGTATCTCCCTCAGCTTCACCAGGTTTCTGAATCTTTCTTTCTGTCTTCAAATTTTATTTGAAAGACACAAAATAAAAATGGCATGGCCCTGTGGTGGTTGTATTATCACCCGCAGATCCTGTAGTTCCTTTCTTTGTATGTGACATGGACAGTGAGCCTTTAAATTGTGAGCGGGTAAGAGGATGTGGTATAAAAATTCCTTGGAAGTTCCTAGCGTAGGGAGATACTGGGTTTGATAGGGTAAGGCTTTGGGCGAAATTTATTTACTGTGCCTGGTAGCGTAGTGGTGAAACATCTGACCAGTAATCAGCAGCCCCAGGTTCGAGTGCCTGCCAGGAATTCCAAACTTTTTTCCTCTGGTGTTATTTCTGTTTTCTCGAAAAAAGGATCGCCTTCACTGTGCCGCCCTCTGCTTCCTTTGATTCTGGATTCTTCTAATGTCCCTCTCTCTTGCCTTAACAAAAAACAAACTCCGGTTTCTTGTCTCATTTGCTCAATTCTTATTTTCTCTTGTCCTGTGTGTATTTATAGTCAGCTAACCAGGCTTCTGCGTCTTTCTTTATGTCTTCAAATTTTATTTGAAAGACAGAAAATAGAAATGGCATAGCCCTGTGGTGGTTGTATTATCACCCGCAGATCCTGTAGTTGCTTTCTTTGTATATATATATATATATATATATATATATATATATATATATATATATATATATATATATATATATATATATATATATATATATATATATAAATATCGACGTATACCTGTGAAGACTCGCTCAGCGCAGGAGCGCATACACAAGCACGGGCAGATAGCAGACCCGAGGCCGCCTGTTATATGCTTTGGGGCCATTCAAGGAGCGGGGGACAGCCTCCTTTAGTTTTATACAGAGTGCGATTTACGGTTGATCGGGATTTATCTGATGGCTTGCCAAGTTGCAGTTCAAAGGATATATAAAGAACAAGACCCCCAAATATAATTTTAATATATATACATATAATAAATGGGGCAATATATATATATATATATATATATATATATATATATATATATATATATATATATATATATATATATATATATATATATATATATATATATATATAAGGAACAGTTTCGGTGTATCTCACACCCTCTTTCAACTGACACTGGGCAGAAAATATAACAGAAAAGCATAACACAAGATCCCCTCTTTTTTCCCCCAATCCCCTACGTGTGGCTAATCTAGGGGGGATGGGTTAGGCCTAAACATATTGAAAGGCTGGCATTTTACTATTTTATTTATTTGCGATCTTATTACAGGATTAAAAGAAAATTGACCCTCAGATAGATTTAAATTAGGAATGACGATATCAAGCTCGATTCTACGATTCTTCTCTTAACATAGTTAGCCGATTTAAATAACATTTTACTTCCATTGAAATCGATCGTATTATTCATGTCTCTAACATGGCAGAATATTCCACTACTTTCGCTGCCCAGTCTAATATCTCTTCTGTGTTCGTACAATCTCTTGTCTAGATTTCTCCCCGTTTCCCCTATATAAACTTTATGGCAATCGTTGCATGGTACTGCATATACTCCTATGTTATGATGTTCTTTGGGTTTCCTGGCAATCATGAATCGGTTTAAGGAATTATTATATTTAAAGGCTAGATTAATACCCGCTTTTCCAAATATGTCCTTTAAACTATTTAATTTATTATTAAATGGCAATGTTATACATTTGTTGAAGTGGTTAGTGCGGGAAGGCTTATTACCATAGAATGTTTTCCTAGCTGCAAAATGGGCAGACGATATGAACCAATCGGGGTAATACAAATTAGAAAAAATGGTCCTGATAATGACAATTTCTTCATCTAAATAGGAAGGATGACATATTTTGTATGCTCTAAGGAAAAGGTTAGAAATTACCGATTTTTTAACAGTATTATCGTGAAACGAAAAATAATGTATATAGGCATTCGAGTGGGTTGGTTTCCTATACACGTCAAGTTTTAATTCATGATCTTTATTAATGAGGACATCTAAAAAGGGTAATCTATTATCATATTCCCATTCATATTTAAATTTGATAGAGACATGCAAATTATTCAAATTAATAAAAAAAAGGTATCAAAATCATGGCCTAGTGGCCATGTTTTCAAACCCTTTTTTAGCCTTATCTTTACACTTCGGTGCTGCCGGAAGATGTTCTAGCTACCCTCTGCATGGACGACCTTTTGATCTATTTTTGAGCTCCCATATGCCAACTCTGGAGCGTCGAATAAAACAGACATTGAATCACTCCTTTTGATATGCCGATGCGCACAGGATTCGTCTTTTCTTGGCCAGGAATAAGGTGGTGCCACCATCCACGGCTCCACCCTGACCTAAACTTCTTCTTAAATAGGATTCGCCTGGAAGAGGTGGGGTCAAACCGTTTAATTGGTCTTATATTTGACCAACGCTTCAACAGGGAGGCTCATATCGCAGCCTTAGGGTAACTTGTACCCACGCCAAGGATATTCCTCGCTTCGTGACGTTCAGCGCCTGGGGCGCTGATAAAGCTACTACCTTACTTTTTATCGATGATTTGTTTTCTCGAAGCTCGAATACAGCTGCGTGTTTTATGCACTCGCAACCGACCGTGTATTGTGGAAGGTGGACTCGATTCACCACACCGGCCTTAGCTTGGCGACCTGTGCCTTCTGCCCGTCTCTCATCGAGAGCCTAATTGTCCATGCCTGGGGGATGTCACTTGCTCTGCGTTGTGCACAGTGCATTATTATTCCCAGGACGCCACCCTGTTTGGGACCACCTTTGACTATTTGTCGCCACGCCTCTGCTCCCAAAGCTTGTACAACGCCGGAAGTATTGCGTTCGACCTTTTTGGAGCACACCTCGTGTGACGCTGGAGCCGTGCCAGTGTATACGGATGGCTCCAAGTCCGAAGAGGGGGTCGGCCTCCACGCCGTATCCCTTCTGTTTGAAGTCAGCGGGGCTCTGCCAGGCGCTGCATCTGTCTTCACGGCCGAGCTGGTGGCAATGCATCACTCGGTACGGGCGATTACGCGACGTGCCCAATTCAGAGACCGGATTGTGATCTATAGTGACTCACAAAGCGCCTTGAGTGCTCTCGGGGCATTGGAATTTCTGCATCCCTTGGATCGCGATATCCGTGACGCCACGGTTTTGGCAAGCCGGGCGGATGTCAAGATTATCTTATGCTGGGTTCCTGGACATGTAGAAATTGCGGGTAATGAGCACGCCGATGAGGCCGCCAAAGAGTCCACGAGGACTCTGCGACCGGACTAGCGTTTCGCTCTTCCTCACACCGACTACATGGCAGTAATACGGGCAGCTCTTCGGGCTGCTTGGCAAAGAAGATGGGAGACGGTCGAAGGGAACTTAAAGTTAAGTGTTATTGCGCCGCGACTGTTTCCATGGACCTACCCTTCCAATGCCGCCTCGGCTTCAAGTTGCTTTTTGTCGTCTCCGAATTAGACACACCCTCTGGACGCACCGCCATTTGATGGGACGCTTGCCTGCTCCTTATTGCCATGACCGCGTTGTCCCCAGACTGTTTGGGAAATTTTGGGTGATCTATGCGCACGTTACCTGTCCCGGTACCGAGACAAGCGGGGTCGCACCACTTGTCCCTTGCACTCGGGACGGTTTCGTGCACACTTACTCGTGCATTATATGACTTTTTGGAGAAGGCTGGCCTCTTGCACTTTAATTGACTTTTTTTGTAGGTTGCATGCTCTTGCGCCGAGGTAGGCGGACTTACCCACGATGCCAGAGCGCGCTTCCTAAATGTTGCCTTTTTTATCCTTTCTCCTTTCTTAGGCTTATTTGTTGTTTGAATATTATGACGAGTTTTTTGAAGGCAAGAGAAAAGGACATTGGAAGAACATAAGGATCAAAGAGAGCAAATGACGGCGCAATGAAGGCAATCCATACTGAGAATATAGAAATAACACCAGGAGGAACAAGTTGAAATTCCTGGGCTGGACTCGAACCCGGGTCTGCTGATTGCCGGTCAGATGCTCTACCGCTAAGCTACCATGCACAGGAACTCAATTCCACCCAAAGCGTTTCCCTATCAAACGCAGTATCTCCATAGGCTAGAAACCTCAAAGGATTTTTTCATTGTGCCGTCTTTTGCTTTCTTTGATCCTTGTGTTCTTCCAATGTCCCTTTCTCTTGCGTTCAAAAAACTCGTTTCTTGTCTCATTGCTCATTTCCATAATATATATATATATATATATATATATATATATATATATATATATATATATATATATATATATATATATATGTATATATATATATATATATATATATATATATATATATATATATATATATATATATATATATGTATATATATATATATATATATATATATATATATATATATATATATATATATATATATATATATATATATATATATATATATATATATATATATATATATATATATATGAATAACGTTACAGCCACGAGGAAAATGAAACAACGGAGAACTGCGAGGCCTTTCGACTAATGGTCCTTTAATGAGCAGACTAAAAGACAGGGAAAAAGAGAAAGATATTTATACACCTGATTAATGAAAATATGGGATATAAAGATTAAAAGGGGTGGGGTTAGCAGATACCTGAAAAAATCCTATTAACGAGATGAGCCGCCAGGGTTATTAAAAAAAAAACCCCCCAAAAAAACCTTTCCTCATATTTTTCTTTTGTCATATTTTCTAGTTATCATGTGTAAACTTTTTTTTGTTTTCATATTGCATATGTGATTCCTAAACATTGCCCCCCCCCCCCTTTCTTTTGTAACCCGTAAACTTTTTTTTTAACCCTGACGGCTCATCTCGTTAATAGGATTTTACCAGGTATCTGCTAATCACACCCCTTTTAATCTTTATATCCCATATTTTCATTAATCAGGTGTATAAATATCTTTCTCTTTTTTCCTGTCTTTTAGTCTGCTTAGTAAAGGACCATTAGTCGAAAGGCCTCGCAGTTCTCCGTTGTTTCATTTTCCTCGTGGCTGTAACGTTATTCATAAATTCCTCACGTTCCTTATTTTCGTGATTCAGTTATATATATATATATATATATATATATATATATATATATATATATATATATATATATATATATATATATATATATATATATATATATATATATCTCAAAGTAGTGCGAGAAAATGATGAAAATGAATCCATTAAACCACATTGAAAGAGAACGGAATAATTTTTCCTGCAGTAAAATTTTTATTACCTTTTTTCGAAAAAATCCGTGCAGGAAAGCGATTCGAACCATGCACACTGAGGCAGCTACCACCGCTTTGATCACATATTATATATATATGCAGGATTTTGGCTGTAGTTTTCTTATAGCTTTGGCTATAGTCTTAACAGATGGCTCTAGGCGAGGAAAATTGCTCGGAAGAGGCATAACTTTATTTGCCTAGACGTCTTTCGACCTAACAGTAGGTCATCTTCGGGTCAGATGGGGAACTTCAGGTTCTTAAGGTGTATGAAGGTAGAAAATAGTAATAGTTATGACAGTATAGTGTTGAAATTAAAAGTAGGCATGTGTATGTGTTAGTGTTAATGTGTGTGTATAATCTCCAGGTGACTGGATGGTCCTTTCCTTCCTTACCGTCTCATTTCTCTTCACCTTCCGACTCTTTTCCTCTCCACTAAATAGTCGATATTAATTTGGTATTTACTCTCACTGTCTTATTTCCCTTTTCTATATAAACATAGTTTCAATCTCTTATCGTTGCCTGGTTTACCCGAACCTTGGGTCTGGGTTTGTTCCTATGAACTTCCTGCTACTGGGGAATTGAAGTTTCATTTTTATTCCCTCTCTTAGTCTCAGCCTGTCCTCTCAACCATTTCTCAGCTCTTCCTCGTTATTTTTGCATATTTCCACCGCCCTTTCATGTAAGACTATATTGACTTCTCCATGTAACACTTCTTTCTTCCTCATATCCATCCACCTTGTGCCTGTAATCCAACGGGTACCCTGGTTTTGTACCCTCTTAAGTTTAATCATGTCACTCTTCATAGAACTATGTAGCGGAACCGCTGGGTACAGCAAGGTAGCCCTGATTTTTGCCATATATAGTTTCCTTTTGTGACTTGGCGACAACCGCGAAAACCTCCCGAGTTGCGCTAACTTCACCTTTGCTACTCTTATTCTATCCAATACACGTTCACTGTACACGCTTTTACCTATTTTCAGACACAATACTTTAACTTCCTCCTTATATTCGTATATTTTGCCCTCATCTCTAATGCTCTCTACATATCTACTGCTGATGGATATCACTGAGAATTTATCACTATTGGTCTTTATCTTTCATTCCATCTCGTATCTATTTAAGTTCAGGATCTCTTTGGCTGTGTTCTTGGCCGCCTTCCTTGCTGTTCTAGTAGGGGTCGTAATAATATGCGTGACGTCATCCGCGAACTGTACATAAGCTGTTTCCCGGCTAATGGCAAACGGCAGATCATTGGCATAAATAGCGTAGAGGACTAGGGAGAGGCAACTCCCCTGTGGAAGCCCCTCCTTTGTATTAAATGCGGGGCCTTCATAGCATCCGAGCACCATATAAGACCTTCTGTCGCTAATAAAGCTGCATAACAGGCTGGTCATTTTCTCCACAAGTTCCAACTTTACAAGTTTGAATTTGAGACCATCCCTCCACACCTTGTCAAACGCCTGCTGCACGTCTCGCGCAACTAGATCAACCATTTTACCCTCACTCTTAGCTTTGGCTAGCTTCTCTGTAATCAGCGCTAGGGCCATCTTCGTATCTTTTTTACTTCTAAATCCGTACTGCTGGGATTGTATTTACGGTTGGTCTCTAGGTGATTAGTCAATCTGCTGCACACATTTTTTCCCAATACCTTTGGCTGTAAAATTGAGCAGTTAGATTGGTCTATATCCGTTGACTACCATTGTTGACTTGCCCGGGTTTGGCACAAAAACCATTTTGCACACTTTTAGTCCGTCCTGGAAGTAACCGATATTCCAGGACGCATTAAAGATTGCCAACATCCCCTCCAGTACGTTTTCCAGGAGCTGACTTATGTTCGCTTCTGTCAGCCCCGATGGCCCTGAGGCTCTTTGTTTGAAGGCCTGGACTACCGATCTAAATTCGTCCATCTCTATAATCCCATCGTCTCCGATGTCATTTCGCTTCCTATTATTACGAGGTATCCTGTAGAGGGGATAGGTTTTGCCAAGATGGATGTTC
The DNA here is from genome assembly GCA_963969495.1 of Ceratothoa steindachneri. Classification (NCBI taxonomy): domain Eukaryota; kingdom Metazoa; phylum Arthropoda; class Malacostraca; order Isopoda; family Cymothoidae; genus Ceratothoa; species Ceratothoa steindachneri. The sequence continues at coordinate 121,836,252 of OZ018324.1, forward strand.
AGTTCTTCCAGCTCCTCTATTTCTTTTATACTTTCATTATATATCTATTGCCTCTCTTAATCCTTAGATTTCTCGGTGGGGGATTACCTTGCAATCTTTTGACAGATTGCCAAAATTGTCTCGGGTTTCGTTCATTATCTAGTCTATCTATCAAGCCATCCTATACCCTCTTTTTCTCTATTCTCATTAGATTGCTAACTTCTCTTTGGAGTTTACCTCTCCTCCTGTATAGTTTAATGGCTAGTCCTATGCCTCTCGTCAGTTGGTTGATTGCTTCCAGTTTATGCATCTTTGCTCTTATTTCAGGCGTCCACCTTGGAGCCGGGGGAGTTTTCATCGCCACCTTTGGTATGCTAACATCTTCTGATGACATTATTTTAGACTCTAACTTATCGAATTTCCGGTCAATATCGATAGTCTTCCAGCACATCCCTAAATTTGTCCCAATCCGCCTTAGCATATTGTTTTCTGACTGGGCATGTTACTTGAATTGGACTTAGTGCCATCAATACTATGAATGAGTTATGATCCGTAGGGAACACAGGACCCGGTTTGACAAACATGTTCCAGTAAAAGTTTCTGCTGGTTAATACTATATCTGGGTTCGTATCTGTTCTATCCGTGACGTACGTGGGAAACTCCGGCCCAGCTCGTACCAGTGTCTCCTATTTGTCCTCATTGTGTTCTCAGAGCTACAAGTATATCCTGAGTGCCTGGAGCGAGAATTCAGGTCGCCAAGGAAAATCACCAGAGTGTTTCTCCCAAATATCCTAAGGAGGTTATGTAGGGGCAAATAGTTTCTCCTTGGGGGTTGATACCCCGTCATTATAATCACTGGTCCCGTCTGAGTGTTCAGTTCAATTTCCAAATAGCTTTCGTCTAACTCTTCTAATTCCCTATGCTCTATACCTTTCTTAACAGCAACTATTATACCATCAAATTTTTCATTCAAGTAATTTTTCGCGTGGGTGTAATAATTCTGCAACTTCAGTTCATACCTGGGACCACTACTATTCATCATCTACGTCAACGACATGGACGGTGACATGGTTGCCAAGATTTCCAAATTTTCCGACGATACCAAGCTTGGTATGAACGTTGCAAAGGATGGAAATACTGCCCACCTGCAGCAAGATCTTGGGAAGATTGGGGAGGGGTCGGACACTTGGAAAATGCTTTTTAACGTGAAAAAATGCAAAGTAATGCATATCGGCCACAGAAACCTCTAATCTCATTATATTTTTAAGGGCAGTGCTCTTGAATCGAGTGACACTGAGAAGGACTTGGGTGTTACTATCACTAGCGACCTCAAGTTCTCGAAACAGTGCATCGAGGCAGAGAAGAAAGCCCAAAGGATGTTAGGTTACATAAGCGCCAGATTGGATACCGTAACAAGGAGATAGTACTTTGTCTGTACAACTCCCTCGTTCTGCCGCACCTGGAGTATGCCGTACAATTTTGGAGTCCTTCGTTTCGAAAGGACATCGCAAGGTTGGAACGCGTACAAGCTAGGGCAACCAAACTGATTCCCTCTATCCGACATAAAAGTTATGAGGATAGACTAAGGGAATTAGATCTGTTCTCGCTGGAAACCCGTAGACTGCGTGGTCAGCTCATCGAAGTTTTTAAAATACTTCGAGGGTTCGACAATGTTGACTACCGGGATATTTTCACACTGAGTGAGAACAAAACGCGCAATCACGGCTTCAAACTTGAACTGAAGCGTTACAACCGCAATCTGTGTGGGAATTTTTTCACTTACAGCAACTGCGGTAAGTGGAACGCACTTCCAGTGGAAGTTGTCAACAGTGAATCTGTTGACCAGTTCAAGTCAAGACTAGACAAAGTCTTAAAAAATGGCCGTTTAGGGACGCAAAACAATTGAGCAGCCTTGTGCCCGCTCGATTGCTAGTCCCAAGGTACCCTCTTTGAATGGACCGTAAGGTCTCCTAGGGTACTTCTTTTCCTTGTTACTCCTTGTTACTCCCTATTCTCAACCCGTACTCAAAAATCACTACTACATCGGGGTATTCTTTAGCTATCACATTCCAGAATTGGTTTTTCCTTTCCTTTAATCCATTGATGTTCACTTCGACTATTTTCAGTTTGTTATTTGTAACTCTCTTATCCATAATTTTTTACTTAATCACACTCTAAACTTCTTCCTTTGACCGTTCCTTAATTTCCTGAAATTCTCTTTCCTTAGAAAGAGACACTGTTACTTGTAGGTTAACAATCAGTATAGATCTTTTCACAACATCCGGCAGATAGTTTGATTGGTGAGTCCATTTAAATTTACCATCTACTATCCCGTCTATGATATGTACCATGTTCAAATCTTTTGGGTATTCGTTACCCATAATGGTGTAAATGTTAACGTCTGCCTCTTCGCACGATGGTAGTTCCGTGTTCGCTCTTCCACTCGGTTTCCAGTTTATTTGCCACTGTTCCCTTCTTAGAATCTCTTGAGTCCTCTTTCTTATTATTCTTTACTTCATTTGCCCCTGCTTCCTCTATCCATTCTTCGCTTTCTAACTCTAAAGTGGAGGTTGTGTATTTGAGTTCTTACTCTTTTCCTGCTTTTTCTTATTCTTTTTCCTCTTCTATTTCTTATTCACCTCAACCCATATACTTTCCTCTTTGTTCCCAGGCTCCTCTTCGGCCTCTTCCTTCTTGACTATTTTTATTTCAAATGTCTCTTGATGGGGGGTTCTTTGGGAGCCACAGTTTCCTCTTCATACCGTTTTTTTCTAGTAAGGCGTTGAGTTCCCTTGAAACACACCCTGGCTTCGAAATATTGGCCATGTGGGCATACATTATCATGGCCATAATCTTCATAGATTAGTACTCGATCATGAGGTAAGCCATGATTCACCGTCGGTGCGGCGGCTGCCTGTGGGCCTGGGAGTACTTGTGGTCCCTCTTTAATTACTCCTGCTTATGAAAAGTTTTCTCTCCTTTTCTTCTCTGTCCTTACCATCTCTTTCTTCTTTAAAATAATTTGTCTCTTTGCTGGGCAGCTCGTGGTCATTGCTCCGTGAGGACTCCGGCAATTTAGGCATTTCTTTATTTCGCTCCTACATTCTTTAAACTCGTGACCCACTTGATTTCATTCCGAGCATTTCTTTTCGGACTTGCAATCCTGTGTTTCATGATCCTCGATTGCCAGGCAGTTAGAACATATCATGCATGACCTGTACAAATTCATCTGTATCTATTTGAGAAGGAGTGATCCGCAAATTGAAGGCTAGTAAGCATTGTTGTTTTGCCTTTCTAGCAGTCTTTACATCTTCGAACGTTATTTTTAATAGGTTGTTAGATCTCCCTAACTTTACCACCCCTGATACCTTAGCCCACGATTGTTTATCCCCCAATTCACGTTTGATCTCCTCCGCTGTATTTTGCCCTATTTGTTGGTCAATCTGTCTTAAAATGACTGCTCTTTGAGCCATGATCTCGGCTGGGATCCAAGTCAATCTTTTCCAACACCTTCTTAGCTTCTTCCCCTGTTAGTCTTTCTATATCCTCGTTTTGGTAGCACATTTCAACGTACTCGGAGTAAGAGTCTATTAATCTGATTAGGGAAACATTTAATTTACCATTTATTATCTCAGTCACTTTCTCTCTCTTGAGGGCTTAGTCCCACCTCTTACAACCTGTAAGAGCAGCCTTTTCCACCTTTCCATGTCTAACCTGGTGTCTCAATTAAACATGTTAAAATATTAGGGGAATTAGATAAAGTGAGCTGAACTGCTATTCATCTAGCCTCGACCCAACTATGTCGTTCACTATGATAGATATAATTGGGGCCGCCAAGGAAAGCAGGTTTGAGGAGTAACCCATTGTGGAACTCGGCGTCAGATGCACCCGGACAATGGTCAGGACTGCAACTTCCAAAGCGGGGGAGGGTGTAACATCCTCCTCTTTATACCTCGGGAGCCCAGCGATGACTATAGAGGGAAGTTGCACCCGTCTTTATGTATGCTGGCTACAGTTCTGATACCCAAACCTTCGAGGGGCGGCACCCTTGGTTAGCGATGGTTGATTCCGCGCTAACCAACAAAAAGTCCTCCATACAATCACACCTCGTGAGCCTCCCCCCCCCCTCCAAAGTTCACCCATCATCATCTCATCCACCATCCGGCAGTTCACGCTCATGGAAGCTCGCTTACAACGGGGAGGAGTTTGTCCCCCTCAAGCGCTCTACTACAAGAAAAGAATTGGGACCAACAGAAGAGGGCACAAGGATTAGGAGTAAATTTCCCCCAGCTAAATACCACGAGGAAGGAGTGACCCTACAGTGGTTACCCGCCCCGAGGGACATCTCTCTGACAAAATGGCACAAAATGGGACGACCCGGGTCCCGCTGCGCACCATTAGTAGACACAGCAGATCGAGCAGGGAGAAGACATTTGAAGTTGTCTTTGGGCGACTAAAGATTGCCATGATCAGGCTACACGAGGTACCAGCTGGTAAGGTCGAAGTGCTATGCGAGATCGGCCTTCAGCCAGCCATCCCTCCACAGATCCAGACGCACAGGAGTGTTATCTGCCGGAGGCTGGACCCTTGGATCGGTCAACAGTCCAAGGAAGAGATTAAGGAAGAGATAGTGAAGAATCAGAAATGGGCAAAGGTCAAGGAAATAATAAAATTCACAAATAAAAGAAAAAATGGCGACTACAACCATGTGTTTAAGATTATTTTAAGCGACACAACTATAGCTAAGATGGCGAACGAGGTCAGACTCCTACTTTTTAACGGCAAAAGCATCGGGGAACAGATGTGAGGGAAGAATTCTACCCAATCCAATTCTGCTTCCGCTGTTATAAAATAGAGACACACGTAACCAGAGGCTCTAAATGCAGCGAATGAGGAAACCACTGGAAAGACTAATAAATAGCCCCCGCTAGAAGTGCACAAGCTGTATGCAAGACCATCGATCCATGGCAATGGCCTGCCTGATGAAAAAGGAGTTAGTAAGAAAATGATTCTGCAAAGCAAACAGGAGGAAGCTAGGAAAGCGAACACAATCTACGCACAGGTTGCCAAAGCGGCATACACTGGAACAGAAAATAAAAAGACCTATCTTAAAATACAAAATGAGAATTCGCCAAAAATATTCACTTGTATCCTGTACGCGCACGTCAGGAACTTGACCCAGCCAGGGACATTTTCAAAAGAGCTGAACCAGATGCTTGCGAAGAACGGCATGAGCGAGATGTGGTTCTCGGACGACCCCCCCCCCATCAGGGAATGTCCTTCAACTGCAAATGGTTTCAAACCGAAAACCTGAAGAAGCGCAAGCAGAGGAGAGACAGATCCGGTCAGAAGACCGGATCCGAGAATAGAGGCAAGAAAAGAAAGAGAGGATGCTGCCAAAACGGCAAATCTACCCAAACAAACTAAGAAAAAACAAAAGAATATAGCAGAAAAGGAATCTTCAGGTTCCACAGACTCCTCGGACACAGAAATCACAACCAAGGAAGGTCGCCGGATGAAAGGAAAGAGAAAGGCTAAGAGACCGCTCGATGCAAATGAGATCAACCTTTCAGTATATACATCTGAGCAGGTTCCCTTCCCAAAGTACAGAGATGCAAACAAAATTTTCGTCGGCATCAGAAAAAGATACTATACGTGGGAGTATGACGCACAATGCTACCTTTTATAGAGAAACATTTGAGGAACTTACAATCGCAGAATTTAAGATAAAGAGAAACGGGCAAAAGTGCCCTTCTACCAAGAAATACTAGAAGCCAGAAAAAAGAATGGAAACCCAAATAACAGGTTGAATACAGTGACACTTAACGTCAATGGATGCGAAGGAAAAGATACCGCATATGGCTACATATTTCGTGTACTCGACCCCGACATCATCTTTATCACAGAGCACGGTATCGACACAACATCATGTCAACTGAAGCTACCGGGCTACAGAGTTGTCACTAAAAAAACATTCTCAAGAGAGGTTTAACGGTGGTGCCGTCGAAATCAAAAGAACCTCTCGTTCAAGTGCCTTCCGGAACTGGACGATTCCTTTGTGGAGATAGAATGGCACACATTATTGGGCTGTCTCGTGATAGCGGCGGCCTATCAACCACATTGACGAGCGTACCTACCCCTCAACAATTTCTATACTTTGTTCGGCCATGGCAGAATGACATTCCTTGGGGGTGACCTCAACGTCAGATGCCGAACAGCTGGCTATGGAAACACGAACAACAGAGGCCATTCCTTGGAAATAATTATGCGTCAAAGAACATTCAGATGATAGGACCGGACTTTCCGACAGCAACCGATCGGACAGCAACAAAGCCTGACATAATCATGACAAGTGACGTCTTCCCCTTCAATTACCATAGTGATCCGGGCCCAACAGTACCCAGCGACTATGTGCGAGTTTGAAGGCCTTCTCGCTCGCACCGATCCAGCTTCTAGTCCCTCTCCATAAAAGCTACGCTTCGGCTAACTGGGAACGCTACAGAGAAATCCTTGACGAATTTGAACCAGCTGACCTAAGCTAAGCTACACTAAAAGAGATCGACTGGGAGCTGGAGAGGATGAAAGCCTCCATCACCAAGGCTGACTGCGAGTGTGTACCTATGACAGGGTACAAAGCTCCTGCACAACCCAGATGGACCGAGAAGATGAAAGAAATCGCTAGGGAGCACATGGTGTATGAAGAAATCCGAAGAGCAGTTGCGAGTCGGGAAAGAAGCTCGCTGTCACGACGCTTGAGTGGGGAACTTAAGCAAGCTATAAACTAACAACAGGCCGAAGTCTAAGACGGCCTTATAGCCAGGGTAGACAGCGAGGTTAATACCGAAAAAAATTCTGGCGACAAGTGAAGAAACTAAAAGGCCTTCCAAGTAGAGAAAAGACCCGCATCAAGGACGGCGATGACTACTTGAAGGATATGGCGTCCCTGGAAGAGAGGTTCGCACGTTCTGGAAGGAAATCTTCTCAATTACACCTGAGGATGATGCGGAATTCGACCAGGAATTCGAAGTCTAGCTGATTGATGATCTTAATCTGATAATACATCGAACGCACCCACAAGCCCATGTCAACGAAGGGAGGGAGATGGTGGACCATGGCCGATGATAAAAACAGAAAAAGTCATAGCAACTGTGAAACCTTTAAACAAAAGGCACCTCGCTGGACGTGCATCGCTAAAAATAACTTGGTGCATGCCCCCGGCAGATAATTCAGGGAATTATGAACATCTATAACGGTTTCCTGAATACGGGCGACTTCCCCAACGGTCTAAAAGAAGCCTTCCGATCAACTATAGGATGACAGACCAATATCCCTCTTAGAGTTCGTAGGCAAAGTCTACTAGAAGCTTCTAGCTAACAGGTTCCAATACCAGCTAACCAAGCTAGAAGCCCACAACCCTCAGCAACATGGGTTCCGCAAGAGAAGGGGAACTAACACAGCCCTCGCCCTTCTCACCGAAAGGCTCGCCCATTCCTAGCTGAAAGAAAATCGGTAGGAGTGTTATTGCTTGATGTACAAAAGGCCTTCAATAAGGTTTGGCTAAGGGATCTACAACACAAGATCTTAGGCCTTCAGCTAAACCCGGTCCTGTAAATGGTCCTCTGTGACTATATTATGGAAAAGAAAGCCCAGCTCTCTATCGAGGCCTCCAGAGGATCCGAGTTCGAACTCGAGGCGGGTGTTCCACAGGGTAGCTGTATGAGTACACTACTGTACCTGGTGTACACATTGGACTTACCTGCTCCAGTTGGGATGGATGTGATGTACCTGCAATTTGCAGGTGACATCACGCAAATCATCGCCAGTTCATATAAGAACGCTGGAGTTCAAGCAGGGATACATCTGCCGAAATTGAAAATATCAATCAAATCGAGAGAATGTGGAAAATCAAGACCAACCGCCGAAAGTTCTAAATCCTTCCAGTAAACCAACGGATAACGTCATAGGTGACGACGAACTTTACCCGTACGGCAACGAAGGTAAAGTCCTAGGTCTGCGCATCACCAAAACAGTGCATAAGACGCATATCAACAACCGAATCTCCCTAGCCAATAAAGAGCTTGGAAAACTGTACAGGTTCAAAAGCCTCAGCGCCAATAACATCAGAAAGCTATAAACTGCCCTGGTGCGCTCATCACTGGTGTACTTGGCAGTGGTAATGCAGGCAGCTAGTTCTTTTTCTTTCAGGCAGATGCAGAGATACAGAACAAAGCTGCCCTGCTTATAGCTGGCGCACGCAGGATGGATCGTATTCGCCAGACGGAACTGCACGCAAGGGCATGACTGAAGCCATTGAATATGGTCCTCCAGAGGCTAAGGAGAAAGACCTCGACATTCCACAACCTCTACCTAGAAGAGTCACCCGGAGAACCTTATTCCTAAGTGGAAGACTGTGTTCCCGGGAAGAACAAAACGAAGCATACACCTAAATGAGAAAACTGATCACTCCGACGTATTAAGAAGAAATCCCGAATTAAGACACAAAAATAGAAGAATACAAAATAACAGAAGAGGCGAAGGGCCCAAATAAGAACAACGACATTAAGTAATCAAACAAATAATTAATAAGAGGCGAAGTGACCAAAAATTAACAACTAAACCAAAACTTAAGTAAACAAACAAAAAGAGGCGAAGTGCCCAAAAAACTAAATGAAAACCCAAGTAAATAAATAAATAAATGAATGAAAAGAGGCGTAGTGCCCATGATTAATAAATAAATTAAAACTCGAATAAATAAAGAAATATATATGTAAATAAAAAAGAGGCGATGTGCCCAACTAAATAAAAGAAGAAAAAGAATAAAGAAAAAATTTAAACAAAAAGAGGCCAAGTGACCACATAAAAGCAAAATGCTAATAAAATAAATAAAATACAAATTAAAAACGAAAGGTAATGAATAAGCAAAATTATATTTTAAAGGCTTGAATGCCATCTTGACGGAGGACAAAGTATATTTATATAGATATATATTTATGCAACTAAATAAAAAAAATTAAATAAATAAATAAAAGAAGAAAAATGAAGGAAAAGAGAGAGAGAGAGAGAGAGAGAGAGAGAGAGAGAGAGAGTGAGAGAGAGAGAGAGAGAGAGAGAGAGAGAGAGAGAGAAAGAAAGAGAGAGAGAGAAAGAGAGAGAGAGAGAGAAAGAATAAATAGATAAATAAATAAATAAATAAAAAACAGAGATAATACAAAGAAGAAAACGACGGTCACTGGAGTAACCAACACAGCCGCCAGCCACTATATTGGCAGTGCAAAAATAGAAGGAAATAAAGGAAGAAGAAAGAGGAAAATTCATGAGATGCCCTCCACACAAGGGCCAACTAAAAAAAATCTACTTCACCACTGTCTATGACTACCACACAGTTCAACACTTGTTAGATCATCATGATTCTCCATTTTGCCCCGAAGATGACCTACTGTTAGGTCGAAAGATGTCTAGGCAAATAAAATTATGCCTCTTCTGAGCAATTTTCCTCGCCTAGAGCCATCTGTTGAGACTATAGTCAAAGCTATAAGAAAGCTGCAACCAAAAGTAAACAATGAAGCCGTTGCTATCAACTTCAATGGATCCTGCATAAAAATGGCCTCCTTCCCATATATATATATGCAGGGGGAGAGAGAGAGAGAGAGAGAGAGAGAGAGAGAGAGAGAGACAGAAGACAGACAGAGAGACCGAGACAGAAAGAGAGTAACAAGGAAAATTAGTACCCTAGATGACCTTACGGTCCATTCAATGAGGGTACCTTTGGACTAGCTGTCGAGCGGGCAAATCCCCGCTCAAGTGCCTTACGTCCTTCCTAAACGGCCACTTATAAAGACTTTGTCTAATTTTTAACTGGTCAACAAAATTGCTGTTGACAACCTCCATCGAAAGTGCGTTCCAGCTACCGCAGAAACTGTAGGTGAAAAATTTCCCACACAGATCACGGTTGTAACGCTTCAGCTCAGGTTTGAAGCCGTGATTTCTTGTTCTGCTCTCATTAAGGCTGAAAATATCCTTGTAGTCAACGTTTTCGAACCCTTGAAGTATTTTGAAAACTTCGATGAGCTGACCACACAATCTACGGTTTTCCAACGAAAACAGATATAATTCCCTTAATCTATCTTCATAACTTTTATGTCTGATAGAGAGAATCAGTTCGGTTGCCCTGGCTTGCATGCGTTCCAATCTCGCCATGTCCTTTCAAAATGAACGACTCCAAAATTGTATTGCATACTCCAGGTGCGGTCGGACAAGTGAATTGAACAAACAGAATATTATTTCTTTGTTCCAATATCCAAACTGTCGCTTTATATAACCTAGCATCCTTTGGGCTTTCTTCTCCACCTCAATACACTGCCTCGAAAACTTGAGATCACTAGTTATAGTTACACCTAAGTCCTTCTCAGTGTCAGTGGATTCAAGAGCAGTGCCCTTAAGGATATAATAAGATTGGGTTTCGTTGGCCGATATGCATCACTTTGCACTTGTTCACGTTAAAAGGCATTTGCCACGTGTCCGACCACTCCCCAATCTTCCCCAAATCTTCCTGCATGCAAGCAGTATTTCCATCCTTTGCAACGTTCATACCAAGCTTGGTATCGTCGGCAAATTTAGAAATCTTGGCAACCATGTCACTGTCCATGTCGTTGACGTAGATGATGAATAGTAGTGGTCCCAGGACAGAAGCTTGAGGCACCCCGCTAGTAATGGGCACCCACTCAGAAACCTGTTCATTCAGCATCACATGTTGCCGTCTGCCATTTAGCCAGTTCGCGATCCAGCCTGCTACTTTTCCATTTATGCCCAGCGATCGCACTTTTCGGAGAAGGCGGCGTTCCAATCTCGCCATGTCCTTTCGAAATGAACGACTCCAAAATTGTATTGCATACTCCAGGTGCGGTTGGACAAGTGAATTGTACAAACAGAATATTATTTCTTTGTTCCAATATCCAAACTGTCGCTTTATATAACCTAGCATCCTTTGGGCTTTCTTCTCTACCTCAATACACTGCCTCGAAAACTTGAGATCACTAGTTATAGTTACACCCAAGTCCTTCTCAGTCTCAGTGGATTCAAGAGCAGTGCCCTTAAGGATATAATAAGATTGGGTTTCGTTGGCCGATATGCATCACCTTCCACTTGTTCACGTTAAAAGGCATTTGCCACGTGTCCGACCACTACCCAATCTTCCCCAAATCTTCCTGCATGCAAGCAGTATTTCCATCCTTTGCAACGTTGATACCAAGCTTGGTATCGTCGGCAAATTTAGAAATCTTGGCAACCATGTCACTGTCCATGTCGTTGACGTAGATGATGAATAGTAGTGGTCCCAGGACAGAAGCTTGAGGCACCCCGCTAGTAACGGGCACCCACTCAGAAGCCTGTTCATTCAGCATCACATGTTGCCGTCTGCCATTTAGCCAGTTCTCGATCCAGCCTGCTACTTTTCCATTTATGCCCAGCGATCGCACTTTTCAGAGAAGGCGGCGTTCCAATCTCCCCATGTCCTTTCGAAATGAACGACTCCAAAATTGTATTGCATACTCCGGGTGCGGTTGGACAAGTGAATTGTACAAACAGAATATTATTTCTTTGTTCCAATATCCAAACTGTCGCTTTATATAACCTAGCATCATTTGGGCTTTCTTCTCTACCTCAATACACTGCCTCGAAAACTTGAGATCACTAGTTATAGTTACACCCAAGTCTTTTTCAGTGTCGGTGGATTCAAGAGCAGGGCCCTTAAGGATATAATAAGATTGGGTTTCGTTGGCCGATATGCATCACTTTGCACTTGTTCACGTTAAAAGGCATTTGCCACGTGTCCGACCACTCCCCAATCTTCCTGCATGCAAGCAGTATTTCCATCCTTTGCAACGTTCATACCAAGCTTGGTATCGTCGGCAAATTTAGAAATCTTGGCAACCATGTCACTGTCCATGTCGTTGATGTAGATGATGAATAGTAGTGGTCCCAGGACAGAAGCTTGAGGCACCCCGCTAGTAATGGGCACCCACTCAGAAACCTGTTCATTCAGCATCACATGTTGCCGTCTGCCATTTAGCCGGTTCTCGATCCAGCCTGCTACTTTTCCATTTATGCCCAGCGATCGCACTTTTCGGAGAAGGCGGCGTTCCAATCTCGCCATGTCCTTTCGAAATGAACGACTCCAAAATTGTATTGCATACTCCAGGTGCGGTTGGACAAGTGAATTGTACAAACAGAATATTATTTCTTTGTTCCAATATCCAAACTGTCGCTTTATATAACCTATCATCCTTTGGGCTTTCTTCTCTACCTCAATACACTTGAGATCACTAGTTATAGTTACACCCAAGTCCTTCTCAGTCTCAGTGGATTCAAGAGCAGTGCCCTTAAGGATATAATAAGATTGGGTTTCGTTGGCCGATATGCATCACCTTCCACTTGTTCACGTTAAAAGGCATTTGCCACGTGTCCGACCACTACCCAATCTTCCCCAAATCTTCCTGCATGCAAGCAGTATTTCCATCCTTTGCAACGTTCATACCAAGCTTGGTATCGTCGGCAAATTTAGAAATCTTGGCAACCATGTCACTGTCCATGTCGTTGACGTAGATGATGAATAGTAGTGGTCCCAGGACAGAAGCTTGAGGCACCCCGCTAGTAATGGGCACCCACTCAGAAACCTGTTCATTCAGCATCACATGTTGCCGTCTGCCATTTAGCCGGTTCTCGATCCAGCCTGCTACTTTTCCATTTATGCCCAGCGATCGCACTTTTCGGAGAAGGCGGCGTTCCAATCTCGCCATGTCCTTTCGAAATGAACGACTCCAAAATTGTATTGCATACTCCAGGTGCGGTTGGACAAGTGAATTGTACAAACAGAATATTATTTCTTTGTTCCAATATCCAAACTGTCGCTTTATATAACCTAGCATCCTTTGGGCTTTCTTCTCTACCTCAATACACTGCCTCGAAAACTTGAGATCACTAGTTATAGTTACACCCAAGTCCTTCTCAGTCTCAGTGGATTCAAGAGCAGTGCCCTTAAGGATATAATAAGATTGGGTTTCGTTGGCCGATATGCATCACCTTTCACTTGTTCACGTTAAAAGGCATTTGCCACGTGTCCGACCACTACCCAATCTTCCCCAAATCTTCCTGCATGCAAGCAGTATTTCCATCCTTTGCAACGTTCATACCAAGCTTGGTATCGTCGGCAAATTTAGAAATCTTGGCAACCATGTCACTGTCCATGTCGTTGACGTAGATGATGAATAGTAGTGGTCCCAGGACAAAAGCTTGAGGCACCCCGCTAGTAACGGGCACCCACTCAGAAGCCTGTTCATTCAGCATCACATGTTGCCGTCTGCCATTTAGCCAGTTCTCGATCCAGCCTGCTACTTTTCCATTTATGCCCAGCGATCGCACTTTTCGGAGAAGGCGGCGTTCCAATCTCCTCATGTCCTTTCGAAATGAACGACTCCAAAATTGTATTGCATACTCCGGGTGCGGTTGGACAAGTGAATTGTACAAACAGAATATTATTTCTTTGTTCCAATATCCAAACTGTCGCTTTATATAACCTAGCATCATTTGGGCTTTCTTCTCTACCTCAATACACTGCCTCGAAAACTTGAGATCACTAGTTATAGTTACACCCAAGTCTTTTTCAGTGTCGGTGGATTCAAGAGCAGGGCCCTTAAGGATATAATAAGATTGGGTTTCGTTGGCCGATATGCATCACTTTGCACTTGTTCACGTTAAAAGGCATTTGCCACGTGTCCGACCACTCCCCAATCTTCCTGCATGCAAGCAGTATTTCCATCCTTTGCAACGTTCATACCAAGCTTGGTATCGTCGGCAAATTTAGAAATCTTGGCAACCATGTCACTGTCCATGTCGTTGACGTAGATGATGAATAGTAGTGGTCCCAGGACAGAAGCTTGAGGCACCCCGCTAGTAACGGGCACCCACTCAGAAACCTGTTCATTCAGCATCACATGTTGCCGTCTGCCATTTAGCCAGTTCTCGATCCAGCCTGCTACTTTTCCATTTATGCCCAGCGATCGCACTTTTCGGAGAAGGCGGCGTTCCAATCTCGCCATGTCCTTTCGAAATGAACGACTCCAAAATTGTATTGCATACTCCAGGTGCGGTTGGACAAGTGAATTGTACAAACAGAATATTATTTCTTTGTTCCAATATCCAAACTGTCGCTTTATATAACCTAGCATCCTTTGGGCTTTCTTCTCTACCTCAATACACTGCACCGAAAACTTGAGATCACTAGTTATAGATACACCCAAGTCTTTTTCAGTGTCGGTGGATTCAAGAGCAGTGCCCTTAAGGATATAATAAGATTGGGTTTCGTTGGCCGATATGCATCACTTTGCACTTGTTCACGTTAAAAGGCATTTGCCACGTGTCCGACCACTCCCCAATCTTCCTGCATGCAAGCAGTATTTCCATCCTTTGCAACGTTCATACCAAGCTTGGTATCGTCGGCAAATTTAGAAATCTTGGCAACCATGTCACTGTCCATGTCGTTGACGTAGATGATGAATAGTAGTGGTCCCAGGACAGAAGCTTGAGGCACCACGCTAGTAACGGGCACCCACTCAGAAGCCTGTTCATTCAGCATCACATGTTGCCGTCTGCCATTTAGCCAGTTCGCGATCCAGCCTGCTACTTTTCCATTTATGCCCAGCGATCGCACTTTTCGGAGAAGGCGGCGTTTCAATCTCGCCATGTCTTTTCGAAATGAACGACTCCAAAATTGTATTGCATACTCCGGGTGCGGTTGGACAAGTGAATTGTACAAACAGAATATTATTTCTTTGTTCCAAAATCCAAACTGTCGCTTTATATAAGCTAGAATCATTTGGGCTTTCTTCTCTACCTCAATACACTGCCTCGAAAACTTGAGATCACTAGTTATAGATACACCCAAGTCCTTCTCAGTCTCAGTGGATTCAAGAGCAGTGCCCTTAAGGATATAATAAGATTGGGTTTCGTTGGCCGATATGCATCACCTTCCACTTGTTCACGTTAAAAGGCATTTGCCACGTGTCCGACCACTACCCAATCTTCCCCAAATCTTCCTGCATGCAAGCAGTATTTCCATCCTTTGCAACGTTCATACCAAGCTTGGTATCGTCGGCAAATTTAGAAATCTTGGCAACCATGTCACTGTCCATGTCGTTGACGTAGATGATGAATAGTAGTGGTCCCAGGACAGAAGCTTGATGCACCCCGCTAGCAACGGGCACCCACTCAGAAGCCTGTTCATTCAGCATCACATGTTGCCGTCTGCCATTTAGCCAGTTCTCGATCCAGCCTGCTACTTTTCCATTTATGCCCAGCGATCACACTTTTCGGAGAAGGCGGCGTTTCAATCTCGCCATGTCCTTTCGAGATGAACGACTCCAAAATTGTGTTGCATACTCCAGGTGCGGTTGGACAAGTGAATTGTACAAACAGAATTATATTTCTTTGTTCCAATATCCAAACTGTCGCTTTATATAACCTAGCATTCTTTAGGCTTTCTTCTCCACCTCAATACACTGCCTCGAAAACTTGAGATCACTAGTTATAGTTACACCCAAGTCCTTCTCAGTGTCGGTGGTTTTAAAAGCAGTGTCCTTAAGGATATACTAAGATTGGGTTTCGTTGGCCGATATGCATCACTTTGCACTTGTTCACGTTAAAAGGCATTTGCCACGTGTCCGACCACTCCCCAATCTTCCCCAAATCTTTCTGCATGTAAGCAGTATTTCCATCTTTTGCAACGTTCATACCAAGCTTGGTATCGTCGGCAAATTTAGAAATCTTGGCAACCATGTCACTGTCCATGTCGTTGACGTAGATGATGAATAGTAGTGTTCCCAGGACAGAAGCTTGAGGCACCCCGCTAGTAACGGGCACCCACTCAGAAACCTGTTCATTCAGCATCACATGTTGCCGTCTGCCATTTAGCCAGTTCTCGATCCAGCCTGCTACTTTTCCATTTATGCCCAGCGATCGCACTTTTCGGAGAAGGCGGCGTTCCAATCTCGCCATGTCCTTTCGAAATGAACGACTCCAAAATTGTGTTGCATACTCCAGGTGCGGTTGGACAAGTGAATTGTACAAACAGAATTTTATTTCTTTGTTCCAATATCCAAACTGTCGCTTTATATAACCTAGCATCCTTTAGGCTTTCTTCTCCACCTCAATACACTGCCTCGAAAACTTGAGATCACTAGTTATAGTTACACCCAAGTCCTTCTCAGTGTCGGTGGATTCAAGAGCAGTGCCCTTAAGGATATAATAAGATTGGGTTTCTTTGGCCGATATGCATCACCTTGCACTTGTTCACGTTAAAAGGCATTTGCCACGTGTCCGACCACTCCCCAATCTTCCCCAAATCTTCCTGCATGCAAGCAGTATTTCCATCCTTTGCAACGTTGATACCAAGCTTGGTATCGTCGGCAAATTTAGAAATCTTGGCAACCATGTCACTGTCCATGTCGTTGACGTAGATGATGAATAGTAGTGGTCCCAGGACAGAAGCTTGAGGCACCCCGCTAGTAACGGGCACCCACTCAGAAGCCTGTTCATTCAGCATCACATGTTGCCGTCTGCCATTTAGCCAGTTCTCGATCCAGCCTGCTACTTTTCCATTTATGCCCAGCGATCACACTTTTCGGAGAAGGCGGCGTTTCAATCTCGCCATGTCTTTTCGAAATGAACGACTCCAAAATTGTGTTGCATACTCCAGGTGCGGTTGGACAAGTGAATTGTACAAACAGAATTTTATTTCTTTGTTCCAATATCCAAACTGTCGCTTTATATAACCTAGCATCCTTTGGGCTTTCTTCTCCACCTCAATACACTGCCTCGAAAACTTGAGATCACTAGTTATAGTTACACCCAAGTCCTTCTCAGTGTCGGTGGATTCAAGAGCAGTGCCCTTAAGGATATAATAAGATTGGGTTTCGTTGGCCGATATGCATCACCTTGCACTTGTTCACGTTAAAAGGCATTTGCCACGTGTCCGACCACTCCCCAATCTTCCCCAAATCTTCCTGCATGCAAGCAGTATTTCCATCCTTTGCAACGTTGATACCAAGCTTGGTATCGTCGGCAAATTTAGAAATCTTGGCAACCATGTCACTGTCCATGTCGTTGACGTAGATGATGAATAGTAGTGGTCCCAGGACAGAAGCTTGAGGCACCCCGCTAGTAACGGGCACCCACTCAGAAGCCTGTTCATTCAGCATCACATGTTGCCGTCTGCCATTTAGCCAGTTCTCGATCCAGCCTGCTACTTTTCCATTTATGCCCAGCGATCGCACTTTTCAGAGAAGGCGGCGTTCCAATCTCCCCATGTCCTTTCGAAATGAACGACTCCAAAATTGTATTGCATACTCCGGGTGCGGTTGGACAAGTGAATTGTACAAACAGAATATTATTTCTTTGTTCCAATATCCAAACTGTCGCTTTATATAAGCTAGCATCATTTGGGCTTTTTTCTCTACCTCAATACACTGCCTCGAAAACTTGAGATCACTAGTTATAGTTACACCCAAGTCTTTTTCAGTGTCGGTGGATTCAAGAGCAGGGCCCTTAAGGATATAATAAGATTGGGTTTCGTTGGCCGATATGCATCACTTTGCACTTGTTCACGTTAAAAGGCATTTGCCACGTGTCCGACCACTCCCCAATCTTCCTGCATGCAAGCAGTATTTCCATCCTTTGCAACGTTCATACCAAGCTTGGTATCGTCGGCAAATTTAGAAATCTTGGCAACCATGTCACTGTCCATGTCGTTGACGTAGATGATGAATAGTAGTGGTCCCAGGACAGAAGCTTGAGGCACCCCGCTAGTAACGGGCACCCACTCAGAAGCCTGTTCATTCAGCATCACATGTTGCCGTCTGCCATTTAGCCAGTTCGCGATCCAGCCTGCTACTTTTCCATTTATGCCCAGCGATCGCACTTTTCGGAGAAGGCGGCGTTTCAATCTCGCCATGTCTTTTCGAAATGAACGACTCCAAAATTGTATTGCATACTCCGGGTGCGGTTGGACAAGTGAATTGTACAAACAGAATATTATTTCTTTGTTCCAAAATCCAAACTGTCGCTTTATATAAGCTAGAATCATTTGGGCTTTCTTCTCTACCTCAATACACTGCCTCGAAAACTTGAGATCACTAGTTATAGATACACCCAAGTCCTTCTCAGTCTCAGTGGATTCAAGAGCAGTGCCCTTAAGGATATAATAAGATTGGGTTTCGTTGGCCGATATGCATCACCTTCCACTTGTTCACGTTAAAAGGCATTTGCCACGTGTCCGACCACTACCCAATCTTCCCCAAATCTTCCTGCATGCAAGCAGTATTTCCATCCTTTGCAACGTTCATACCAAGCTTGGTATCGTCGGCAAATTTAGAAATCTTGGCAACCATGTCACTGTCCATGTCGTTGACGTAGATGATGAATAGTAGTGGTCCCAGGACAGAAGCTTGATGCACCCCGCTAGCAACGGGCACCCACTCAGAAGCCTGTTCATTCAGCATCACATGTTGCCGTCTGCCATTTAGCCAGTTCTCGATCCAGCCTGCTACTTTTCCATTTATGCCCAGCGATCACACTTTTCGGAGAAGGCGGCGTTTCAATCTCGCCATGTCCTTTCGAGATGAACGACTCCAAAATTGTGTTGCATACTCCAGGTGCGGTTGGACAAGTGAATTGTACAAACAGAATTATATTTCTTTGTTCCAATATCCAAACTGTCGCTTTATATAACCTAGCATTCTTTAGGCTTTCTTCTCCACCTCAATACACTGCCTCGAAAACTTGAGATCACTAGTTATAGTTACACCCAAGTCCTTCTCAGTGTCGGTGGTTTTAAAAGCAGTGTCCTTAAGGATATACTAAGATTGGGTTTCGTTGGCCGATATGCATCACTTTGCACTTGTTCACGTTAAAAGGCATTTGCCACGTGTCCGACCACTCCCCAATCTTCCCCAAATCTTTCTGCATGTAAGCAGTATTTCCATCTTTTGCAACGTTCATACCAAGCTTGGTATCGTCGGCAAATTTAGAAATCTTGGCAACCATGTCACTGTCCATGTCGTTGACGTAGATGATGAATAGTAGTGTTCCCAGGACAGAAGCTTGAGGCACCCCGCTAGTAACGGGCACCCACTCAGAAACCTGTTCATTCAGCATCACATGTTGCCGTCTGCCATTTAGCCAGTTCTCGATCCAGCCTGCTACTTTTCCATTTATGCCCAGCGATCGCACTTTTCGGAGAAGGCGGCGTTCCAATCTCGCCATGTCCTTTCGAAATGAACGACTCCAAAATTGTGTTGCATACTCCAGGTGCGGTTGGACAAGTGAATTGTACAAACAGAATTTTATTTCTTTGTTCCAATATCCAAACTGTCGCTTTATATAACCTAGCATCCTTTAGGCTTTCTTCTCCACCTCAATACACTGCCTCGAAAACTTGAGATCACTAGTTATAGTTACACCCAAGTCCTTCTCAGTGTCGGTGGATTCAAGAGCAGTGCCCTTAAGGATATAATAAGATTGGGTTTCTTTGGCCGATATGCATCACCTTGCACTTGTTCACGTTAAAAGGCATTTGCCACGTGTCCGACCACTCCCCAATCTTCCCCAAATCTTCCTGCATGCAAGCAGTATTTCCATCCTTTGCAACGTTGATACCAAGCTTGGTATCGTCGGCAAATTTAGAAATCTTGGCAACCATGTCACTGTCCATGTCGTTGACGTAGATGATGAATAGTAGTGGTCCCAGGACAGAAGCTTGAGGCACCCCGCTAGTAACGGGCACCCACTCAGAAGCCTGTTCATTCAGCATCACATGTTGCCGTCTGCCATTTAGCCAGTTCTCGATCCAGCCTGCTACTTTTCCATTTATGCCCAGCGATCGCACTTTTCAGAGAAGGCGGCGTTCCAATCTCCCCATGTCCTTTCGAAATGAACGACTCCAAAATTGTATTGCATACTCCGGGTGCGGTTGGACAAGTGAATTGTACAAACAGAATATTATTTCTTTGTTCCAATATCCAAACTGTCGCTTTATATAAGCTAGCATCATTTGGGCTTTTTTCTCTACCTCAATACACTGCCTGGAAACTTGAGATCACTAGTTATAGTTACACCCAAGTCTTTTTCAGTGTCGGTGGATTCAAGAGCAGGGCCCTTAAGGATATAATAAGATTGGGTTTCGTTGGCCGATATGCATCACTTTGCACTTGTTCACGTTAAAAGGCATTTGCCACGTGTCCGACCACTCCCCAATCTTCCTGCATGCAAGCAGTATTTCCATCCTTTGCAACGTTCATACCAAGCTTGGTATCGTCGGCAAATTTAGAAATCTTGGCAACCATGTCACTGTCCATGTCGTTGATGTAGATGATGAATAGTAGTGGTCCCAGGACAGAAGCTTGAGGCACCCCGCTAGTAATGGGCACCCACTCAGAAACCTGTTCATTCAGCATCACATGTTGCCGTCTGCCATTTAGCCGGTTCTCGATCCAGCCTGCTACTTTTCCATTTATGCCCAGCGATCGCACTTTTCGGAGAAGGCGGCGTTCCAATCTCGCCATGTCCTTTCGAAATGAACGACTCCAAAATTGTATTGCATACTCCAGGTGCGGTTGGACAAGTGAATTGTACAAACAGAATATTATTTCTTTGTTCCAATATCCAAACTGTCGCTTTATATAACCTAGCATCCTTTGGGCTTTCTTCTCTACCTCAATACACTGCCTCGAAAACTTGAGATTACTAGTTATAGTTACACCCAAGTCCTTCTCAGTCTCAGTGGATTCAAGAGCAGTGCCCTTAAGGATATAATAAGATTGGGTTTCGTTGGCCGATATGCATCACCTTTCACTTGTTCACGTTAAAAGGCATTTGCCACGTGTCCTACCACTACCCAATCTTCCCCAAATCTTCCTGCATGCAAGCAGTATTTCCATCCTTTGCAACGTTCATACCAAGCTTGGTATCGTCGGCAAATTTAGAAATCTTGGCAACCATGTCACTGTCCATGTCGTTGACGTAGATGATGAATAGTAGTGGTCCCAGGACAGAAGCTTGAGGCACCCCGCTAGTAACGGGCACCCACTCAGAAGCCTGTTCATTCAGCATCACATGTTGCCGTCTGCCATTTAGCCAGTTCTCGATCCAGCCTGCTACTTTTCCATTTATGCCCAGCGATCGCACTTTTCGGAGAAGGCGTCGTTCCAATCTCCCCATGTCCTTTCGAAATGAACGACTCCAAAATTGTATTGCATACTCCGGGTGCGGTTGGACAAGTGAATTGTACAAACAGAATATTATTTCTTTGTTCCAATATCCAAACTGTCGCTTTATATAACCTAGCATCATTTGGGCTTTCTTCTCTACCTCAATACACTGCCTCGAAAACTTGAGATCACTAGTTATAGTTACACCCAAGTCTTTTTCAGTGTCGGTGGATTCAAGAGCAGGGCCCTTAAGGATATAATAAGATTGGGTTTCGTTGGCCGATATGCATCACTTTGCACTTGTTCACGTTAAAAGGCATTTGCCACGTGTCCGACCACTCCCCAATCTTCCTGCATGCAAGCAGTATTTCCATCCTTTGCAACGTTCATACCAAGCTTGGTATCGTCGGCAAATTTAGAAATCTTGGCAACCATGTCACTGTCCATGTCGTTGACGTAGATGATGAATAGTAGTGGTCCCAGGACAGAAGCTTGAGGCACCCCGCTAGTAACGGGCACCCACTCAGAAACCTGTTCATTCAGCATCACATGTTGCCGTCTGCCATTTAGCCAGTTCTCGATCCAGCCTGCTACTTTTCCATTTATGCCCAGCGATCGCACTTTTCGGAGAAGGCGGCGTTCCAATCTCGCCATGTCCTTTCGAAATGAACGACTCCAAAATTGTATTGCATACTCCAGGTGCGGTTGGACAAGTGAATTGTACAAACAGAATATTATTTCTTTGTTCCAATATCCAAACTGTCGCTTTATATAACCTAGCATCCTTTGGGCTTTCTTCTCTACCTCAATACACTGCACCGAAAACTTGAGATCACTAGTTATAGATACACCCAAGTCTTTTTCAGTGTCGGTGGATTCAAGAGCAGTGCCCTTAAGGATATAATAAGATTGGGTTTCGTTGGCCGATATGCATCACTTTGCACTTGTTCACGTTAAAAGGCATTTGCCACGTGTCCGACCACTCCCCAATCTTCCTGCATGCAAGCAGTATTTCCATCCTTTGCAACGTTCATACCAAGCTTGGTATCGTCGGCAAATTTAGAAATCTTGGCAACCATGTCACTGTCCATGTCGTTGACGTAGATGATGAATAGTAGTGGTCCCAGGACAGAAGCTTGAGGCACCCCGCTAGTAACGGGCACCCACTCAGAAGCCTGTTCATTCAGCATCACATGTTGCCGTCTGCCATTTAGCCAGTTCGCGATCCAGCCTGCTACTTTTCCATTTATGCCCAGCGATCGCACTTTTCGGAGAAGGCGGCGTTTCAATCTCGCCATGTCTTTTCGAAATGAACGACTCCAAAATTGTCTTGCATACTCCGGGTGCGGTTGGACAAGTGAATTGTACAAACAGAATATTATTTCTTTGTTCCAAAATCCAAACTGTCGCTTTATATAAGCTAGAATCATTTGGGCTTTCTTCTCTACCTCAATACACTGCCTCGAAAACTTGAGATCACTAGTTATAGTTACACCCAAGTCCTTCTCAGTGTCGGTGGATTCAAGAGCAGTGCCCTTAAGGATATAATAAGATTGGGTTTCGTTGGCCGATATGCATCACCTTGCACTTGTTCACGTTAAAAGGCATTTGCCACGTGTCCGACCACTCCCCAATCTTCCCCAAATCTTCCTGCATGCAAGCAGTATTTCCATCCTTTGCAACGTTGATACCAAGCTTGGTATCGTCGGCAAATTTAGAAATCTTGGCAACCATGTCACTGTCCATGTCGTTGACGTAGATGATGAATAGTAGTGGTCCCAGGACAGAAGCTTGAGGCACCCCGCTAGTAACGGGCACCCACTCAGAAGCCTGTTCATTCAGCATCACATGTTGCCGTCTGCCATTTAGCCAGTTCTCGATCCAGCCTGCTACTTTTCCATTTATGCCCAGCGATCGCACTTTTCAGAGAAGGCGGCGTTCCAATCTCCCCATGTCCTTTCGAAATGAACGACTCCAAAATTGTATTGCATACTCCGGGTGCGGTTGGACAAGTGAATTGTACAAACAGAATATTATTTCTTTGTTCCAATATCCAAACTGTCGCTTTATATAAGCTAGCATCATTTGGGCTTTTTTCTCTACCTCAATACACTGCCTCGAAAACTTGAGATCACTAGTTATAGTTACACCCAAGTCTTTTTCAGTGTCGGTGGATTCAAGAGCAGGGCCCTTAAGGATATAATAAGATTGGGTTTCGTTGGCCGATATGCATCACTTTGCACTTGTTCACGTTAAAAGGCATTTGCCACGTGTCCGACCACTCCCCAATCTTCCTGCATGCAAGCAGTATTTCCATCCTTTGCAACGTTCATACCAAGCTTGGTATCGTCGGCAAATTTAGAAATCTTGGCAACCATGTCACTGTCCATGTCGTTGACGTAGATGATGAATAGTAGTGGTCCCAGGACAGAAGCTTGAGGCACCCCGCTAGTAACGGGCACCCACTCAGAAGCCTGTTCATTCAGCATCACATGTTGCCGTCTGCCATTTAGCCAGTTCGCGATCCAGCCTGCTACTTTTCCATTTATGCCCAGCGATCGCACTTTTCGGAGAAGGCGGCGTTTCAATCTCGCCATGTCTTTTCGAAATGAACGACTCCAAAATTGTATTGCATACTCCGGGTGCGGTTGGACAAGTGAATTGTACAAACAGAATATTATTTCTTTGTTCCAAAATCCAAACTGTCGCTTTATATAAGCTAGAATCATTTGGGCTTTCTTCTCTACCTCAATACACTGCCTCGAAAACTTGAGATCACTAGTTATAGATACACCCAAGTCCTTCTCAGTCTCAGTGGATTCAAGAGCAGTGCCCTTAAGGATATAATAAGATTGGGTTTCGTTGGCCGATATGCATCACCTTCCACTTGTTCACGTTAAAAGGCATTTGCCACGTGTCCGACCACTACCCAATCTTCCCCAAATCTTCCTGCATGCAAGCAGTATTTCCATCCTTTGCAACGTTCATACCAAGCTTGGTATCGTCGGCAAATTTAGAAATCTTGGCAACCATGTCACTGTCCATGTCGTTGACGTAGATGATGAATAGTAGTGGTCCCAGGACAGAAGCTTGATGCACCCCGCTAGCAACGGGCACCCACTCAGAAGCCTGTTCATTCAGCATCACATGTTGCCGTCTGCCATTTAGCCAGTTCTCGATCCAGCCTGCTACTTTTCCATTTATGCCCAGCGATCACACTTTTCGGAGAAGGCGGCGTTTCAATCTCGCCATGTCCTTTCGAGATGAACGACTCCAAAATTGTGTTGCATACTCCAGGTGCGGTTGGACAAGTGAATTGTACAAACAGAATTATATTTCTTTGTTCCAATATCCAAACTGTCGCTTTATATAACCTAGCATTCTTTAGGCTTTCTTCTCCACCTCAATACACTGCCTCGAAAACTTGAGATCACTAGTTATAGTTACACCCAAGTCCTTCTCAGTGTCGGTGGTTTTAAAAGCAGTGTCCTTAAGGATATACTAAGATTGGGTTTCGTTGGCCGATATGCATCACTTTGCACTTGTTCACGTTAAAAGGCATTTGCCACGTGTCCGACCACTCCCCAATCTTCCCCAAATCTTTCTGCATGTAAGCAGTATTTCCATCTTTTGCAACGTTCATACCAAGCTTGGTATCGTCGGCAAATTTAGAAATCTTGGCAACCATGTCACTGTCCATGTCGTTGACGTAGATGATGAATAGTAGTGTTCCCAGGACAGAAGCTTGAGGCACCCCGCTAGTAACGGGCACCCACTCAGAAACCTGTTCATTCAGCATCACATGTTGCCGTCTGCCATTTAGCCAGTTCTCGATCCAGCCTGCTACTTTTCCATTTATGCCTAGCGATCGCACTTTTCGGAGAAGGCGGCGTTCCAATCTCGCCATGTCCTTTCGAAATGAACGACTCCAAAATTGTGTTGCATACTCCAGGTGCGGTTGGACAAGTGAATTGTACAAACAGAATTTTATTTCTTTGTTCCAATATCCAAACTGTCGCTTTATATAACCTAGCATCCTTTAGGCTTTCTTCTCCACCTCAATACACTGCCTCGAAAACTTGAGATCACTAGTTATAGTTACACCCAAGTCCTTCTCAGTGTCGGTGGATTCAAGAGCAGTGCCCTTAAGGATATAATAAGATTGGGTTTCTTTGGCCGATATGCATCACCTTGCACTTGTTCACGTTAAAAGGCATTTGCCACGTGTCCGACCACTCCCCAATCTTCCCCAAATCTTCCTGCATGCAAGCAGTATTTCCATCCTTTGCAACGTTGATACCAAGCTTGGTATCGTCGGCAAATTTAGAAATCTTGGCAACCATGTCACTGTCCATGTCGTTGACGTAGATGATGAATAGTAGTGGTCCCAGGACAGAAGCTTGAGGCACCCCGCTAGTAACGGGCACCCACTCAGAAGCCTGTTCATTCAGCATCACATGTTGCCGTCTGCCATTTAGCCAGTTCTCGATCCAGCCTGCTACTTTTCCATTTATGCCCAGCGATCGCACTTTTCAGAGAAGGCGGCGTTCCAATCTCCCCATGTCCTTTCGAAATGAACGACTCCAAAATTGTATTGCATACTCCGGGTGCGGTTGGACAAGTGAATTGTACAAACAGAATATTATTTCTTTGTTCCAATATCCAAACTGTCGCTTTATATAAGCTAGCATCATTTGGGCTTTTTTCTCTACCTCAATACACTGCCTGGAAACTTGAGATCACTAGTTATAGTTACACCCAAGTCTTTTTCAGTGTCGGTGGATTCAAGAGCAGGGCCCTTAAGGATATAATAAGATTGGGTTTCGTTGGCCGATATGCATCACTTTGCACTTGTTCACGTTAAAAGGCATTTGCCACGTGTCCGACCACTCCCCAATCTTCCTGCATGCAAGCAGTATTTCCATCCTTTGCAACGTTCATACCAAGCTTGGTATCGTCGGCAAATTTAGAAATCTTGGCAACCATGTCACTGTCCATGTCGTTGATGTAGATGATGAATAGTAGTGGTCCCAGGACAGAAGCTTGAGGCACCCCGCTAGTAATGGGCACCCACTCAGAAACCTGTTCATTCAGCATCACATGTTGCCGTCTGCCATTTAGCCGGTTCTCGATCCAGCCTGCTACTTTTCCATTTATGCCCAGCGATCGCACTTTTCGGAGAAGGCGGCGTTCCAATCTCGCCATGTCCTTTCGAAATGAACGACTCCAAAATTGTATTGCATACTCCAGGTGCGGTTGGACAAGTGAATTGTACAAACAGAATATTATTTCTTTGTTCCAATATCCAAACTGTCGCTTTATATAACCTAGCATCCTTTGGGCTTTCTTCTCTACCTCAATACACTGCCTCGAAAACTTGAGATTACTAGTTATAGTTACACCCAAGTCCTTCTCAGTCTCAGTGGATTCAAGAGCAGTGCCCTTAAGGATATAATAAGATTGGGTTTCGTTGGCCGATATGCATCACCTTTCACTTGTTCACGTTAAAAGGCATTTGCCACGTGTCCTACCACTACCCAATCTTCCCCAAATCTTCCTGCATGCAAGCAGTATTTCCATCCTTTGCAACGTTCATACCAAGCTTGGTATCGTCGGCAAATTTAGAAATCTTGGCAACCATGTCACTGTCCATGTCGTTGACGTAGATGATGAATAGTAGTGGTCCCAGGACAGAAGCTTGAGGCACCCCGCTAGTAACGGGCACCCACTCAGAAGCCTGTTCATTCAGCATCACATGTTGCCGTCTGCCATTTAGCCAGTTCTCGATCCAGCCTGCTACTTTTCCATTTATGCCCAGCGATCGCACTTTTCGGAGAAGGCGTCGTTCCAATCTCCCCATGTCCTTTCGAAATGAACGACTCCAAAATTGTATTGCATACTCCGGGTGCGGTTGGACAAGTGAATTGTACAAACAGAATATTATTTCTTTGTTCCAATATCCAAACTGTCGCTTTATATAACCTAGCATCATTTGGGCTTTCTTCTCTACCTCAATACACTGCCTCGAAAACTTGAGATCACTAGTTATAGTTACACCCAAGTCTTTTTCAGTGTCGGTGGATTCAAGAGCAGGGCCCTTAAGGATATAATAAGATTGGGTTTCGTTGGCCGATATGCATCACTTTGCACTTGTTCACGTTAAAAGGCATTTGCCACGTGTCCGACCACTCCCCAATCTTCCTGCATGCAAGCAGTATTTCCATCCTTTGCAACGTTCATACCAAGCTTGGTATCGTCGGCAAATTTAGAAATCTTGGCAACCATGTCACTGTCCATGTCGTTGACGTAGATGATGAATAGTAGTGGTCCCAGGACAGAAGCTTGAGGCACCCCGCTAGTAACGGGCACCCACTCAGAAACCTGTTCATTCAGCATCACATGTTGCCGTCTGCCATTTAGCCAGTTCTCGATCCAGCCTGCTACTTTTCCATTTATGCCCAGCGATCGCACTTTTCGGAGAAGGCGGCGTTCCAATCTCGCCATGTCCTTTCGAAATGAACGACTCCAAAATTGTATTGCATACTCCAGGTGCGGTTGGACAAGTGAATTGTACAAACAGAATATTATTTCTTTGTTCCAATATCCAAACTGTCGCTTTATATAACCTAGCATCCTTTGGGCTTTCTTCTCTACCTCAATACACTGCACCGAAAACTTGAGATCACTAGTTATAGATACACCCAAGTCTTTTTCAGTGTCGGTGGATTCAAGAGCAGTGCCCTTAAGGATATAATAAGATTGGGTTTCGTTGGCCGATATGCATCACTTTGCACTTGTTCACGTTAAAAGGCATTTGCCACGTGTCCGACCACTCCCCAATCTTCCTGCATGCAAGCAGTATTTCCATCCTTTGCAACGTTCATACCAAGCTTGGTATCGTCGGCAAATTTAGAAATCTTGGCAACCATGTCACTGTCCATGTCGTTGACGTAGATGATGAATAGTAGTGGTCCCAGGACAGAAGCTTGAGGCACCCCGCTAGTAACGGGCACCCACTCAGAAGCCTGTTCATTCAGCATCACATGTTGCCGTCTGCCATTTAGCCAGTTCGCGATCCAGCCTGCTACTTTTCCATTTATGCCCAGCGATCGCACTTTTCGGAGAAGGCGGCGTTTCAATCTCGCCATGTCTTTTCGAAATGAACGACTCCAAAATTGTATTGCATACTCCGGGTGCGGTTGGACAAGTGAATTGTACAAACAGAATATTATTTCTTTGTTCCAAAATCCAAACTGTCGCTTTATATAAGCTAGAATCATTTGGGCTTTCTTCTCTACCTCAATACACTGCCTCGAAAACTTGAGATCACTAGTTATAGATACACCCAAGTCCTTCTCAGTCTCAGTGGATTCAAGAGCAGTGCCCTTAAGGATATAATAAGATTGGGTTTCGTTGGCCGATATGCATCACCTTCCACTTGTTCACGTTAAAAGGCATTTGCCACGTGTCCGACCACTACCCAATCTTCCCCAAATCTTCCTGCATGCAAGCAGTATTTCCATCCTTTGCAACGTTCATACCAAGCTTGGTATCGTCGGCAAATTTAGAAATCTTGGCAACCATGTCACTGTCCATGTCGTTGACGTAGATGATGAATAGTAGTGGTCCCAGGACAGAAGCTTGATGCACCCCGCTAGCAACGGGCACCCACTCAGAAGCCTGTTCATTCAGCATCACATGTTGCCGTCTGCCATTTAGCCAGTTCTCGATCCAGCCTGCTACTTTTCCATTTATGCCCAGCGATCACACTTTTCGGAGAAGGCGGCGTTTCAATCTCGCCATGTCCTTTCGAGATGAACGACTCCAAAATTGTGTTGCATTCTCCAGGTGCGGTTGGACAAGTGAATTGTACAAACAGAATTATATTTCTTTGTTCCAATATCCAAACTGTCGCTTTATATAACCTAGCATCCTTTGGGCTTTCTTCTCCACCTCAATACACTGCCTTGAAAACTTGAGATCACTAGTTATAGTTACACCCAAGTCCTTCTCAGTGTCGGTGGATTCAAGAGCAGTGCCCTTAAGGATATAATAAGATTGGGTTTCGTTGGCCGATATGCATCACCTTGCACTTGTTCACGTTAAAAGGCATTTGCCACGTGTCCGACCACTCCCCAATCTTCCCCAAATCTTCCTGCATGCAAGCAGTATTTCCATCCTTTGCAACGTTCATACCAAGCTTGGTATCGTCGGCAAATTTAGAAATCTTGGCAACCATGTCACTGTCCATGTCGTTGACGTAGATGATGAATAGTAGTGTTCCCAGGACAGAAGCTTGAGGCACCCCGCTAGTAACGGGCACCCACTCAGAAACCTGTTCATTCAGCATCACATGTTGCCGTCTGCCATTTAGCCAGTTCTCGATCCAGCCTGCTACTTTTCCATTTATGCCCAGCGATCGCACTTTTCGGAGAAGGCGGCGTTCCAATCTCGCCATGTCCTTTCGAAATGAACGACTCCAAAATTGTGTTGCATACTCCAGGTGCGGTTGGACAAGTGAATTGTACAAACAGAATTTTATTTCTTTGTTCCAATATCCAAACTGTCGCTTTATATAACCTAGCATCCTTTAGGCTTTCTTCTCCACCTCAATACACTGCCTCGAAAACTTGAGATCACTAGTTATAGTTACACCCAAGTCCTTCTCAGTGTCGGTGGATTCAAGAGCAGTGCCCTTAAGGATATAATAAGATTGGGTTTCTTTGGCCGATATGCATCACCTTGCACTTGTTCACGTTAAAAGGCATTTGCCACGTGTCCGACCACTCCCCAATCTTCCCCAAATCTTCCTGCATGCAAGCAGTATTTCCATCCTTTGCAACGTTCATACCAAGCTTGGTATCGTCGGCAAATTTAGAAATCTTGGCAACCATGTCACTGTCCATGTCGTTGACGTAGATGATGAATAGTAGTGGTCCCAGGACAGAAGCTTGAGGCACCCCGCTAGTAACGGGCACCCACTCAGAAGCCTGTTCATTCAGCATCACATGTTGCCGTCTGCCATTTAGCCAGTTCTCGATCCAGCCTGCTACTTTTCCATTTATGCCCAGCGATCACACTTTTCGGAGAAGGCGGCGTTTCAATCTCGCCATGTCTTTTCGAAATGAACGACTCCAAAATTGTGTTGCATACTCCAGGTGCGGTTGGACAAGTGAATTGTACAAACAGAATTTTATTTCTTTGTTCCAATATCCAAACTGTCGCTTTATATAACCTAGCATCCTTTGGGCTTTCTTCTCCACCTCAATACACTGCCTTGAAAACTTGAGATCACTAGTTATAGTTACACCCAAGTCCTTCTCAGTGTCGGTGGATTCAAGAGCAGTGCCCTTAAGGATATAATAAGATTGGGTTTCGTTGGCCGATATGCATCACCTTGCACTTGTTCACGTTAAAAGGCATTTGCCACGTGTCCGACCACTCCCCAATCTTCCCCAAATCTTCCTGCATGCAAGCAGTATTTCCATCCTTTGCAACGTTCATACCAAGCTTGGTATCGTCGGCAAATTTAGAAATCTTGGCAACCATGTCACTGTCCATGTCGTTGACGTAGATGATGAATAGTAGTGGTCCCAGGACAGAAGCTTGAGGCACCCCGCTAGTAACGGGCACCCACTCAAAAGCCTGTTCATTCAGCATCACATGTTGCCGTCTGCCATTTAGCCAGTTCTCGATCCAGCCTGCTACTTTTCCATTTATGCCCAGCGATCACACTTTTCGGAGAAGGCGGCGTTTTAATCTCGCCATGTCTTTTCGAAATGAACGACTCCAAAATTGTGTTGCATACTCCAGGTGCGGTTGGACAAGTGAATTGTACAAACAGAATTTTATTTCTTTGTTCCAATATCCAAACTGTCGCTTTATATAACCTAGCATTCTTTAGGCTTTCTTCTCCACCTCAATACACTGCCTCGAAAACTTGAGATCACTAGTTATAGTTACACCCAAGTCCTTCTCAGTGTCGGTGGATTCAAAAGCAGTGTCCTTAAGGATATAATAAGATTGGGTTTCGTTGGCCGATATGCATCACTTTGCACTTGTTCACGTTAAAAGGCATTTGCCACGTGTCCGACCACTCCCCAATCTTCCCCAAATCTTCCTGCATGTAAGCAGTATTTCCATCCTTTGCAACGTTCATACCAAGCTTGGTATCGTCGGCAAATTTAGAAATCTTGGCAACCATGTCACTGTCCATGTCGTTGACGTAGATGATGAATAGTAGTGTTCCCAGGACAGAAGCTTGAGGCACCCCACTAGTAACGGGCACCCACTCAGAAGCCTGTTCATTCAGCATCACATGTTGCCGTCTGCCATTTAGCCAGTTCTCGATCCAGCCTGCTACTTTTCCATTTATGCCCAGCGATCGCACTTTTCGGAGAAGGCGGCGGTGTGGTACCTTATCAAAGGCGTTCTGAAAGTCTCAATAGATCACATACACCGCTTTGTCCCCATCGTGGTCATTGAAGACGAAGTGGAAGAATTTCACAAGGTAAGTCAGGCATGACCGTTGCCTTCGGAAATCGTGCTGGGAACTCCTCAGTAGCAGCTTTGACTCTAAATGCGACGTCATTTTGTCCACCATCATGCTTTCCATGAGGTTTGCTGACTATCGAAGTCAGACTGATAGGTCGGTAGTTCGACGGTTGGCTACGGTGTCCTTTCTTGAAGATCGGAGTCACCTCCGCCTCACGCCAGTCTCTAGGAACGCATTCGGTCCGGAATGACATGTTGAAGCTTGCGCTCAGCTGTCGTGAGACTTAATGGCGCACTTCTTTTAACATTTTAGGTTGAAACCTATCCGGGCCAGGTAACTTATTCGTCATTAGGTCAGTGATCTTCTTTTTTATTTCTTCTTCGGTGAAGTCCATATCCGCCAGCTTCCCCCCCCCCCCCCCGAGTAGGAATCCGTTGGCTGGGGGATAGAACCACACTCGTCAGTAAACACTGAAGAGAAGTAGTCGTTGAGGAGGTTAGCATTTTCTGCAGCTGAGTTCCATTAATGTCACCTCCTCCTCCTCATTTCTCATCGGGCCAATCGTCCGACGGATTGGTTTACGGCTGTTTACATATCCAAAGAACTCCTTGGGATTCTTTTTACAAAGTCTCGCCACTCGGAGTTCCTCAGACTGATTAGCCGCCCCTATGCTGGACTTCACCCTCCTAGCTAGCCTACGGTACTCGTAAAACTATCCAGAAATCTTTGACTGCCGATACACCGTTCTCTTTTTCCTTAGCAGTTGACCGATTTCTCGATTAAACCGCTCTGGTTGAACGGAAGACCGACTAAGGCTTTCCAAGGGATGAAACGTGATTTAAGACTCATGAACGTAGTTTTAAATCTATTCCACGAATCTTCGACATCCTTGCATCAGTCAAGCTTGCACTAAGACCTGCAAAGTCTGCTCTTTTCAAATCAAGTTTCCTTGATTTACTAGTCCCAGAATCTACCTTGGGGACCTTGACTATAAACTTGACTAGTCGGTGATCACAGCTCTTCGCCTACCAAGAGATCCTCAACGATGTCATCCTCCGAGGTGAAAACCAGGAACTCGTTGTCTGCAAATTCTAGGAGTAGCGCTTTCTCGCCACAGGGTTCTCTGGTTTCCTAGTCAACTTGTGTGTTGAAATTCCCCATGACGATACACACTCTGTCTTCGCCAACTTCTTCTATTAGCCGGTACAGATATCTGTCATTTTCAACGAGTTGGGGAGGAGGTCTATAAAGCACCAGGGTCTGTATTTGGCAGGACCTATTTCTAGGTCTACACCTAGGAGCTCGTGGTGGGAGACGATGATGCCTTTTGTCGAGTTGAATGTATCCTTGACATACAACATCACACCGCCACCCTCTCTGTCAGGCCTATCTTTTAGGAAGCGCTTGTAACCCGAAATAGTGAATTCACCTTCAAAATCTTGGTTTGAAGTTTTTATCCACGACTCTGTAATGGCCACCATCTCTGGTTCTTCCGTCACTACGAGGCCACGAAGTTCAAGAAACTTGTTTCCGATAGACCTCGCACTAAACAGAAGAACTTTGAGGGAGTCCCCGACTGTATGACTTCCTACGCTCTTCCGTTTCTCTCTTACTTGTCTCTCTGTTCTCTTTTGTTTGTGTGGTGGCACCCTTTCGAGCGAACTCTACGAAGGTCCTTTTAGGGGTGACTTTGGCGTACTGGCGCACGTCTGCCCTCACTCTAGGCCGGACGGTCCTTTGAGTCCGCTCAACGACATCTTGTATCAGATTGGAGAGTACAGCCTTTACTTAAAAGGAAAGGTGCACCCCATCCCTTTGGTAGAGATCATTCTTACCATAAAAGATGCGGTAGTGGTCGACCAAAAACACCCCTTCCGCCGTACATAAATCTGTTAGTCGACGGTTCATTGTGACGTTCCTCGAGTGAACGATCCGGCTTGGACCTCTTCTCGGGAGCATCTCGACCACGACACGTCTGCGGGTTTTCAACCCACAGTCATCCACAGCCCCCATGACTGTCTGGAGGATCTCGCCTGTAGGGCCTACCCTACCTCCTCTGAGGTAGAGGTCGTTGCCACTTACCATCAGGGCAACGACTAAACTTTCAGAAATCTGAGATTTCTCAGCCTGAGATAGGAGCTCTTACGGTGAATAAATTTACGCATCACTTTCCGAGAACCGATTCATTAACCTGTCTGTATATGACCCTGCACTCTCTGGATGCATAGCAAAATTTTGAATGGCAAATGGTCGATGTCTTTCATTTTCTGCCTTTCAGGAACCTCAAACTTTTCCCTCCTGGCGTTATTTGTCTTCTCAGTAAGGATTGCCTTCATTGTGCCGTCCTTTGCTCTCCTTGATCCTAAGTGTTCTAATATCCCTTTCTCTTACCTTTAAAAAACTCTTGTTTCTTGTCTCATTTCTCATTCGCGTCAAATTTCTCTTTCTCTTGTACTATATTTATATATATATATATATATATATATATATATATATATATATATATATATATATATATATAAAGTTCAAATTAACTTTACCCATCTATCTGAAATGTGATGATAGATTGACCACAATCATAATGCAAATGGCAAAAATTCTGAGTTCTAAAACGCAAAGATTAAAAATTTACTTAGTACGTTAACAGTTTCGACATTCCTTATAATAACCTTGACTTTAAATTTTATGATAGTTCAAAAAACACTCGAATGCTAATCCATTAAACCAGTGAACAAAGTTTAAATGGCTTTATTCGTCTTTAATTATAATTAGGCATACTGCTATAAGGCATCAAGATTCATTAACGCATCGTAATCACAAGGTCTTGATCTAGGTTTGGAATGTGTAACAAAGGAACATTATTCCAAGTTAAATCGAGTATTTTTCCCGGTGCCTCTGAAAAATGGCAGTTTTGAACCAGGGTGGTAAGGAAAATAAAGATCTCCATTCGAGCAAGTGCTTCTCCCAAACATTGACGCCGGCCTGAAAAGAAAACACCGAAAAATATAAACGAATCACAAAAAATGGAGAATTGATATTTACACCAAAAATTGTCCTGTGCATTGTCTGCATCTTTCCTATAGGGAGACTTTAATATTATCAAGGAGGGTTTCCACTGTAGCCTTCTTGTGCTTTTAGAGCTCTGGGCCAAGCGACTTTTGGCTACTAGTGTTTTGCGATTATTTACTGGAGTTGAAAATTCGCAAACAATTCTTACTTACTAAACTTAATCATGCAGTTTCCTATTTCAGGATTTTGCTTTATTAACTACCAACCATGCAACGCAAAAATGAATTAAAGATTCAAATCAGTAGGAGCAATTTCTGATAAAGTGAACATCGTATTTTCTTCCTCTCTTCTTCAAACTCCCCCTTCCTCTAGTATTTCTTTGTCTTTATTCAATTTCATTGTAGAATATGAATAAAATGAAAGATACCGAGAGTATAACGTTAAAAATTATAAATGGCGGATTAAAACCAGACGCAGAACAGGTATTTTCTAGAATCAATGGCGATTCCAATGAAGGCTTTGTAATACTGACTGATAAACTCAAGGAATAGGCAGCCATTTGCCAGAAAGAATCCAATGCCGAAATTCTGCCGTTAATATAAATACTTATAAACTCTAAAACGGATTAACCTAATTTCAAAATACCTCCACAAATCCAAGCATGCAAGATTGCACTTCTGCCCCAGGTTTGATCCTGGATATGGCAGTTACATGCTTGAGGATTAAGAAGAAAGTTCAAGAGAAACCAAATATACTTAAAAATAGTAAAAACAATGATGAAATTCAAAGAATACAACAATGTGTTTATGATCATTTATCAGGACAGGATAATAGCTCCTAAAGTAAATGAATCAAGGATCCTACTATTTAACTTGTGAACCTTCCCATTAAAAATTGAGTAAGAAGAATTTATGGATGTGCACATGTGACTAAATTTCAAGGAAGTCCATAGGAATAATAGAATGCCTTGTATAGCTAAAAAAAATCAAAAGAAGGAAGCTGGAATTGAAAAAGCAGGAATAAGAACAGAAAATTGCAAAAACTGAGCAAAACAGATTAACAAAAAACAATGCTCCATATTGAGAATAAACAATTCAATAATTTTATTTGCTCTATTTATAATACGCACATGTGAACTTGAAAAAAAAAGATAAGTATATGTTCAATCGCAATGCAAAACAAACCACATATTTCATCACCCAAAATGGAACACCTAAACGGGACCTAAACACCGAGATTACGATCTACACAGCCAAACTCGCAATAACGGAACGACGCTGAAAGAAAGAGCACTCGAGCAGGGAAACGACTCCATGTTTCCTGCCGAATAAGGCATTCACACTTTACCCAAGATAATATAGATGTACCAGGCTCTTAAGGTTCACATGAAAATTGACACTTCAGATAAGAAATCGTTCTCCAAGGAAAAGACTCAGGAGTAGATTCTAGATTAAATACAAACAGAAAAGTTTAAGTGGGAATTCAAATAAGAAATTCAGGATTGTCAGGGCGATCAAATTGATTTCAGATATTTATTTTATACCTTTTCTACCCCTAAAAAAGAACGTCTATGAATGGAGAAGAAAAATACCATCTACGGCATTATAAATGAAAGTGATCTGCCCGACTGTTAATCTTCGAACAATGAATAGACTTTGGACAACATGAAATAAAAATATTCCCATATGACGTAATTGCCAAGAATCAGCGAGGAGAGATTCTATAGTATAGTAATTGCAGTTAAACGAGGCATAGAATACAAATATTTACATATACTAGGTGAATCTTATCTTGCAATATAACTACGAACGACATCGGGAAACCTAGTTATGTCAATGAATATTGTCGTGGTATAGCAAGGACTGAGTGATGGTGTTCGTACGTATGGGTTGGTTACGTACTTCAAAAGTCCTTGATTAAGTTTTCTCTCTAAGAGTGCTATATTTGATTATTATGATGATTATTATTACGTTATTTTTTTTGTCTTTGAGAGTTTCTAGTGCTTTGCTCAACGTTTCGAGGATTGAATTAAATGCTTCTAAGAAAACTAGACCTTTAAAAACAAACTTGAAATTTAACAAACAGTCGTAGTAATGAATTAAACAAATTTAAGTGAGGCTTACTAAATTACATAATTGAATATACTGTAATGGTTGACCCAAAGCTCACTTTAATATTGAACGCAAATTGACCTTGAGCAAACGAGGTAATTAAACCTTTAAAGATTCACATGAGAATCGGGTTTGAGACTGACCTTGACTCCAATTTTTATGTCGCCTCAAGAATGTTACTTTCGGGCAGGCACGTGGACTGCCGTTCCAGATGTTGTCTGAAGTGGGAATGCTTTAAAGCCACAGAGGAATTCGGCGCGTGTGGCTGATGGAGTTAAGCACGTATTCTTGGTGAGATGATTTCACCAACGGGACGTAGAAAGTATGCTTCTTCCACTCTTTGGGTTAATCTGAGAATAATTCGCACTGACGAGCGTTGAGCAAACGAGTGAACCTTTTGACGAAGGGGAGTGCTTAAGGGAGTTTACTTTGGGGTATTCCTCAATGGCGAGGACTATCTCTGGGTTTTGGGGTACACCAGGATAGTGAATTTTCTGACGAGAGATAGTTTTAACTTGTTTCTCAAATCAAGTTAACTTAAAGTTCGGTTTGACCACCAGGAACTGGCTCCGGATGAGCTTCTTCTAAGTCCTTCTCATTGGTTTGCCGGGCACTTATGCTGGACTTCGCTGTTTTGATAGAATCTCACAATCTACCACGTTCTTCTGCAGTTATTTGATTATATACTTCGCCACCCCACTGGTGTTAGGGAAGGTAGGAGGGGGGGGGGGGGTTGATGAGGACGGCGGCATTAAGTCTCCTCCTCTAACAATTTTTCTCAGAGCGTCTTACACCTAGTCCTAAAGGCACCTTCTGGGTTTTGGTCAACTCTCCTCTAATTTCGCATGAGGTGAAATTAAATACCAACTCTTAGGGAAAATATTGCTGGTTTAACCAATGTTAGGCTCACCGGGGCCGACATGTGAAGATTAGAGCATTATGTGGTGTTGGGTGGCCTTTCTGGTTATCCTCGAGGCAAGGAGAGAGGGCGGGGGGAGGTTAAGTGATCAGGCTACGCCCCCCCAAAATGCCAGAACGTTGTGGTTAAGGAACAGGGCATCAGTTGGGAGGGTAGGATATCGATTCCCCCACAAATATCAACCTCATATACTCAACTAAATCCCAATTCACATGTTCCCTCAAGCCTTAGGTGACACCCCGAAAAATATTTATTGCAAGAGAGCTAAACACGAAGAGCCCTTCGGGATCTACAATTAATTATAAATGAGGTAGGAAAAAACCTATTAAAGTAAGTAGAATAAGACAATTGAGACACCTAATAACAGCACTAATCCAATAACAACAAAGCCTCGGAAGGACATAATAGACTGACTTGACACTGACACAAACCCTTGTTCCTTCTGGCAAAATTAAGAAGATTGGGAAAATTCTTCGAACTGTTAGATAAAGTTAAACATACGAAGAAGCAATCGCCAATAAAGAATAAATACAAAGACTATTCAGGAAATATTTGTTTAGCCTTTTTATTATAACTTCTGGTGATAGTGAAACCTGTTACTTAAGGTTGAGATGTTAGTGACAAATTAATCACACAGAGGGACATAACCACATAATAAAGTGATGCATCACAAATATGGAGTAATGTGGGGTAAAGATACGAAAATACATTCGGCAAAGAGCTACAAAGGTAATCTTCAGCAACGCTCACCCAACATATGCAGATGGCTTCTACTGTAAATATCTTGAATTTTTTAGTAAAAGTGGGAGCTATTTTCTCTACCACTGAAATGTAGCAAAATGATATGACTCTCCCAAATTGAAAAGCACCCTGACAGACCGACAATTTCTAAACCCATATCTCTCTTATAGTTTGCCGGCAAATTCTTTGCAAAGATAATAGTCAATAGAAACAAGCTTTCGTTGAAGTAAAAAATATGCACAACCGCCACCAGCTCATATTTAGGACAAAGAGGGGAGCGGGCACAACTATATCCGTTATTACAGAAAAGTCAGTGAAACCAAGGCGGAATAGAGGCACGCATAACTGATGCTCTAATAAATCCAAAGTTTTTCGATAGAGTATGGCAGAGAGTGGATCATTCCGATATTTTATTTGTTAATTTAAACCTCATACTCAAAAGTATTTTGCATCATATATTCTTGAGAAGATTATATATAAATAAAAGAGCATGTGAGATAAGAATTTCATCTATTGCGGGATTCCCGTAAGGGGGGTGCTTAAGCACCATTCCATTACATGATGTACACTGGATATGCCTGACTCTCCGTACAATTCGCTATTACACAACTCAAAATGTGACTGACAAAATCAGCAATAGGAATTTCATAGATAAAATAATAATAAGCGATATTACGAACATTTGTAGTGATTGAAGTACGCAATAGGTAGAACTCTGGCACCAAAATTGCTGGATCCAATTGGCCCAAAAGATACCCCATCATAATATTCAGATATTAGAGTAAAGAGTTTATTTTCGTATGCCCATATTTGCCTTGAACCTTCGATAAGCCCAGCCAAATAGAAGAACACCATAAGATCCTTTATCCTTGGAGTCAGATAAATAATTCGCCCTAACGCCATCCTTCACCTATAAACTGGAACTAGTCGCTCCCTCATAAGGTGGTGGTTCACGGAAACATCTTTCATTCACACACCATTTATTCACCGTTGTCAGGACCTATATAACTGGTGACCTTGTCGTTTACTATACCATTTACCTAACTCTCCATAACTGGCGACCCCCTCTACATTAATGGATTTGAAAAGAATTTGAAATTCTCCACTAGCCCTCTGACGTTAGAGCTAATTCGGCTAAACCGTAAGAGACACTGGCATCAGAACTTAGGGATAAATTATCCAAAATATCACCGAAGAAACTGTGCTGTTATTCAAATAAAGACAAAGTGGCACAAGAGTAATTTCTTGACAAGAACTGCATTTGTGCCGACCTATTTAAGGATTTTGTCCCGTTTCTTGTCTTTCTAACGTTAAAATATCGGCAATATTTTCCAATGCGTGAATCCAATCAATATTTTTTTATGGGCCTCTGTTCCCACGAATACAAACCCCTAATTGCACATCCTGAAACTTCCGAGGACAGAAAAAAAGGTATTTTAAATTATAAGGAACACAAGATAAATAGGAGAAAAGACAAAATAAGTTGCAGACATAAATTAGCATGCTTCATATTAGCACATACCTACAGAACTACGAATGAAGAGAAGTTACTCGTATATAAGCAGCAAACGGCAGATGGTAGAAAATGGAAAGTCCAGTTGAGTTTAGACTAAATTCAAAAGCGTAAGAAAAGTTTCAATATGTGTTCCAAGGTAAAGGAAATATAACAAAAAGGACGAAAAAATCTGCCCCGAGATCTGCCGTTCAGAAGCCTACGGGCATTTCAATTTGGGTCTTCTCCTCAATCGGGCCCACACATCTACTCCGAGTACGGCCAGGAGAGCATTTGCCTGCAAGGGAATTGCCTTGGAAATGAGGCTAACCGGGAGGGAAGGGGGGAGGCAAGTCTCATCCTTCTTCGTGTTAGCTGTCACCAAAGGAATATGGTTAGCCCCAAGGCCCCTTCCCATCGCCGGGGCATAAGGGTTTGGGGATTCTACCCCCAAGTGATCGGGTCGGGCAGTAGGACGAATGATTTACACCCGGCATTTTATCTCGCTGCTTCTTCCAGCATTAAATACTGCATTTTAGGCGGTGACAGTGCAGCAGCTGCACACGGATAGGAGATAGTTTTGTTTCTGTGCGCCGTCAGCCCACTTTGACGAATCACACTTCCAATGCATGCAGGCACGCTTGCCCCTTCTCTTTCTTGGGAATTCATGACCCTGACGACCTTATTGAAAAGGCTCAGATAGGAGCTCTTACGGTGAATAAATTTACGCATCACTCTCCGAGAACCGATTCATTTACCTGTTTCGATATGACCCTGCACTCTCTGGATGCACAGCTAAATTTTGAATGGCAATAGTCGATGACTTTCATGGTGATGACCACTTAACCATTTAAATATCATTTATAGTGCTGCTGCCGCCTGACAGCCCACTACCCCTGATAGTGAGTAAAACGTGAGTAGTATCCTGCATTTCAGGAAATGACTAAATTCTCTGTTTTAGTCGAATAGCTTCGTGCAGTTGATGAGGCCGATGAGTTCTTTCCGGCAACCTCATCGCCGTGGACCTAACTATCATTAATAGAACGTTTTCACATCGTACGATTTCCTTCTAGCCACCTTAGTAGAAGACGGCCCTCAGAGAAAAAGCAATATGCTTATATGTGCGCTATAGTCGCCGCCAGAGCGATTTCACCTGCAGTAAACTTCGTCAAGCTAGGGCTAAGTTCCAGCATGTTAAGCAGGCTCGCCGCTCTTCTTGGAGGCCATATATGTCTTATTAACGTGAATACCCCTCTTACAAAGGAATAGAAGCGAGTTGGATGCTCTGCTACGGCTATAAAATGCTATATGCGAGCCCTTCCTTCGTAGACAGAACTTCGCTACGGTGTTTTGCGTTCTGGAGAATACCTATGATACCTCATGGCGATGTGGTATCATGGATAGCCTTTACACCATGAAGACGAGTGGAAGCCTCCCAATTTTCATATCGGAGTTCTTACTAAATTGTCCATTCCCCAGGAGGGTAGGGTGAGCCCCCTCCTACCAAATAAGGAAAGAAGAGGGCGTTCCATAATATAGTATTCTCAGTATCACTCTCTATGCCCCTTGAACATAAACGTTATCACCCTACTGTTGTACGAAAATTTATTTTCTACGCTCTACGTACACGATTCTTCGATCTCTTTTGTTGCTGCCCAGATCTTAGTTTAAGAGCGTCACCCCATTCTGGTATTGAACTGCCTCTCCTCTCCCCATGCCAAAGCGCAAGGGTTTCCATTTTTTTTGGCCAAATCTAAGGTAGTGCACCTTTTTTGACATTCATGGCTCCACCCTGCCATAGACATTCTTTTCTTCGTTAAGTGACGTTAGAAGCTAAGAGGCTGATATTGCTTCCGTCTTTTTAATTTTAACGTCCTTTGTTCGCTTAAATCTTGACTACAAATACAATTTCACGCATTCGTAGATAAAAGTGATTGGCAAGTGGACACGATCCACCACACTGATATCCGGTTGGCGACCTGTGTCTTCCAAACTTCCCCTAAGTAGAGCCTCCTGTTTGATACCGGGAGATCCCACTTTCTCTGCTCCGTACCCAGCGTATTATGCGCTTGTACGCGCGGGCTAGGTATCCCCCCAGTCGCCAATGGCTCTCATTGCTCCCGCAGTCAATCTCTACGCTGCCTATCCGGCTGAGAGACGCCCAACGTACCCTAAACTTTTCGGGTTTAAAGCAAAGAAACTCCTAGTGATCAATGTAGTCCTCGGAACATTGTGACCTCTGGTTATGCTCAGGAACCAGCCTGGAGTGCACTACTTTTAGATAATTGTCACTACACCTCAGCTAGCATAGCTTATACAGCGCTGAAGGTATTGCGTTCGACACTTTTAGAGCACACTTCGTGTCACGCTCGATCCGTGTCAGTTTACACAGATGGCTCCAAATCCGCCTACCAAGCAGATTTTTCATTCTTTGAAGTCGAAGGGCTTTGCAAAGCGCTATGTGTATCTCCACGGCCGAGTTAGTTTAAATGTATCCTTTGGTACGGGAGATAGCGCGTCATGCCTCATTCTGAATCCGTGATTTCTAGTGACTACCAAATGGCCTGAGTGCTCTCGGGGCACTAGAATATCTACAGCCTCTGGTTCGCGGTGTTTGTAACGACAGGGCTCACAGAAGCCGCCCAGATGTCGAGATTATTTTCTACTGTGTTCCTAGGTCATGCAGGGATTGCGGAACATGAGCGCATTGATAAGCACTAGATTCTATGAAGATTGGATGACCAAACAAGTGTTTCGCTCTTTTCCACATCAACTACATATCAGGAATCATGTGAGCAATCTGGATGATGGACAAGGAAATTGCAAACGGCTGATGGAAACGCAAAGTTGTGCGTCATTGCGCAGTTTCTGTTCCCGTGGACCTCTTTCTAACGGCTCGTTGGTTTCACGTTGATTTCATTCGTCTTTGAAGTGGGC
This sequence comes from Ceratothoa steindachneri, assembly GCA_963969495.1. Classification (NCBI taxonomy): domain Eukaryota; kingdom Metazoa; phylum Arthropoda; class Malacostraca; order Isopoda; family Cymothoidae; genus Ceratothoa; species Ceratothoa steindachneri. The sequence continues at coordinate 121,879,189 of OZ018324.1, forward strand.
GCACTCGCGGAATACCCCACTATTTAATGGAGCCTTCACTCGCACCTTTGTGCCAGATTGCCTAAGACATCCCTGTTTAATGTACCAGAATAGGAGATCTTTGCGCACGTTACCTGTCCCGTTCCCGGGATAAGTTAGGTCACTAGCGCTTGTCTTTTGCACATATATTTAAATAGCTTAATCGTAGGCTAAAGGTTTTTAGGCAACTTATACCCTCGGTGGCAGTCGCCTGATGGTCGTTATTAAAACCCCTTTGAATTCGCCCAAATTTGATCATCACCCTTACCACTGATATGACATGAGGTGAACCTACGACATGGCTAAGTCGGAATGCCACTTGCCATTTGAGCAAAGTTGAGCCACATCAGGGATGAGTACTCACCTGATGCTGCAGTGACCCATAGATTTATCCCAAACTGTTGGCCCCTAACGTGACCGGTCTAAATAATAGGCAAATAGGTGGCGAAATCCCTACCAAATGAGAAACAAATAACTTTTAACTGTTTACCACTTACTCCACCCATTTTTTGAACCTGCAATAGCGATTTCAGCTACTTTCACTTTTTTTCACCTACGAATGATATCTTGAAAAATTTCTTCTTCTCTTCAATGCCATCTTACCTACGCCAAAAGGAAGAAATCCATCTTTCGGATTGACGAATTTTCCCTCTGAATTCAAGAACCTCTCCGGTCGAAATTCCTCAGGTGCCTCGAAGTAATCGGAGTTGTAATGAATTCGATAATGCACTCCCATAATAATGGCGTCCTGTGGACTTTGTAAAATGAATTTACCTCTGTTTAGGATTTATCACCATTGCAACTTTAATCGCCAACTTTCGATATAGCTTAAAGTATATTGAGTAATTTACACGATATATATAATGCTAACCTTTGGAATTCGATATCCATTCAGCATCGTATCAACTGGAACTGTGTGAAAAGGGCTGGCAGAAATCATTGATGTATGACGAAAAATTTCGTGTATAAACGCATCAGTATATGGAAGTCTGCAATAAATTTTAGATAATAAGATACCACCTTCGTTTGCTTGAGTAGTAGAAACCACAAGACCTCAAAAATTAGAGCAGGTATTTGTGGCTAAAGAGATACCGATATTTCGTTTATCCACATTTTCTTACCTTGGTTTATCTTCGAGAGTTGCTTGTGTACCTTTCCAGAGTATGGAATCAATTTCATGTTGGAGTTTCAACTGTATATCGGGATACTTGATCAGATAAAAGATACACCATTGAATAGATGTTTTCGTTGTTTCCGTCCCAGCACCGAAGAAGTCAGAAATATTAAACATCAAATCTTGAACTTTAGCCGAAAAGAATAATTAGGCTGGTGAATATATCCAATGGCAATAATTTTTGTGGCTGGTACTCGAAGTATGGCTCAGAACAGATTTATACATACTTTACTGACGACACGAATATAAGAAAAAGCACCTAAAAGAGTTCCCAAACACAGTTATAAGATCACCTATTACTTTTCCTGCTTACCAGCGACGTTGTTAAGAGATAAAGTAAACTCTTCTTTCAATACCCTCACTCCTCTATAATTAGCCAATATGAATTTAATTCCCTTTCGACTGTGGAAATTTCCAGCAGCAAATCGCCCTCTGCTCTGCTCCTCGAACAAGCTCTCGTCAAACGTCTCGCATCGTTGAGAACTGTTCTTCTGTTACTACATGTGCACCTCTTGTAAAACTACCCCTTCTCTTAATCTCCAACTTGCACACGCCTTTTCAGAGACTACCGTATTGTCTATTCGACACTACTAGCATTTTCTAATATGTCTACATGGAATATGTGGCCTATCTGTTCACTTACATTCATCCATTACTCTGGGGTCCTCAACAACGATTCCTTTTTAAATATTCCACGATTCATTTGTGTAAAGGGGGGAACAACAGTTTGAGCTTGCTATGATCACAATATACCTTCATTTGATGTATCACTTACTAATAATAAAACCGATACAAAACTACAACTAATTTTTACTTACTTGACATTGAAGAATTAGAATCATTTTCCTGTTTCTTCATTTCGATGAGATAAGCGTCGATGAAGTCCCTCGGCTCATCTTCATTAAGCGTTGAGATGTGCTCATCAATGGCTTCCTTCCGGGAAATGAATTACAAAAAATTGAGAATCTTTGTGAATCTCACATGAGATTCATGTATGTGTGCATAAATAATTAAAATTGCTTGAGATGTTTTCGATAAACCTCTATAGAACTTTTATTTCTTATTTTTATGTATTCTAATAAGTAATTTATGATGCAATTGGAGAGTCCAATATTGCACTAAACATTAATCACTCAAATAAATTCTTTCACTTTCCTCAAAATTTAACCTTTTTCTAACTGCCTTTTCCTTTAAGGAGACACTCGACTCTTGAATTGTTTTTTAATGTAAATTCATCGGGAAATTATAACATTACTTCCAGAGTTCATATCATTATTTCATCATACTAAATGCTGTAGGTGCTACGTAGGAGGATCTATTTTGACCTTGCTGAATCTAGTAAAGTCAACAGACTTAAGTCGCGTGCTCTCAATTATTCTGATTTATGACCGTATGACCTTACGACTTACAAGACTTTCAATAATTCCATGACTAACCTTGGGAAGACGTAATTATATCGTTCGAAAGAGAATGTAAAACAACATAAGCGTTTCAATTTTCGTTAGAATCGGCTGAATAGTTACGATGTGATTTCTAAATAATTCCTGGACTAACCTTGGAGGGACCTTGACAATTATATCATTTGAAAGAAAATGTAAAACAACATAAGAATTTTCAATTTCCTTAGAATCGGCCGAAGATTGAAGAGTGTTTATTGACAGCTCAAGCGATCCCTGAAATGTGTTCTGTTGCACAACAATAACCAGTTTGCCTCTGAACCACTCGTTTACTCGACTACTCTAGAGGAGAAGTATGAATCGGCGCAGTACGTACTGGAGAAAATTCGTTATGATCAGCATGAGTGGTTGAGATGTCTTTACCTGAAGATGGTGAAATTTGGTGGGACAACAGTCCGGATTCATCAAGTACCCCTGCTCTCTTTGCACGTAGAATAGTAGGTACCGAGCACAGCATTACATGAACAAAGACTGGTTTTATGGGAGGAATTGGTGTCTTCCATAGCAAAAAACCTCATAAACAACTCTCTGTTGGACAGATTCATGATACTCTCCCCACCGCTCCATTTCAATCTCGGCTTGATCAAATAATTCACAAAATATCTGGACAAGGATGGTTGCTGCTTCGCTTACTTGGGTTCACGCTTTTCCAGGATTGACCATGAAGAAGTTGAAAGCTGACATCTTTGACGGTCCTCAACTCCATCAGCTCATCAGAGATGCAGAGTTTTAAAACTCAGTAAACGAAGTGGAACAGGAAGCATGGAAGGCTATTGTTCTGGTGTGACGAACCTATTTGGCAACAAGAATGCCAGCAACTACACATAACTTATCACCATTATGCTGACTGGTTTCATAACGAAACGTCGGGTTTAGCATGAGCTTCAAAATACATTACTTATTCTCAAATATAGATCTGTTTCCTGAGAATATGTGATGGATGAACGATGAACCTGGGTGAGCTTCCATGGGGATATGGAAGAGATGGAGACGAGGTATCAGGGATACTAGGGTGCAGTCATGCTGCCTAATTACTGTTGAACTCTGATTACAGAATTCTAAGAGTTTGAAGAAACGGAAGTTCATGCCCTCAATTCTAAACAATAATGACCTAATATCCAATTTACATGTACATACCTTTATCGATGTCTACTATTAATTATACACTAATCAATTATGTAAGATTTAATTAATAAATTGTGTTACATTACGATGTTTTTCGTCGTGTGGACATGACTCTATGTTACTATGTCAGTCCGTAGGTCCGTCGCTCGGCTGGTAACCATTTTACTTTCATTGATTCTTTTAGCAATAACACCGTAACTATTCAGTCGATTCTAACAAAATTAAAATTATTAATGTTGTTTTACATTTTCTTTCGAATGGTGTAAGTACCAAGGTCCTCCCAAAGTTATTGCAGGAATTATTAGAATAAAACTAACTATAGGTCAAATTGTAACACTTGTTGAAAGTTTTGAAGGTCATATGATCATAAGGTCATAAGTCAAAATAATTGAGAGCACGCGACTTAGATCTGTTGATATTATTTTATTTATTTTGAAACCTTTTTCGGATGAGAAATATTTACAAAAATTTCAACCGAAAAATGTCACAAAAATGAAATCAATTTAGTTATAAGATCGGATTATTTAAAAACCGACTTAGCATAAAACCCCTGACTTGATCAGAGGAAATTTAGACGACTTACAAAGATTATTCTTTGTAACCAATGTTATTTTTGAGGCTAAAAAGCGGGTGCTGCTTACGCTTTAGAAACTAGGCCAATGAAAAAGGGTGTTAATATCGTGAAAAGGGAGAAATAGGGAGAGGCAGCTGAATGGATGATATAGTAACCGATATGTTTCAAAATGGTGACAGTTTATGAATTGGGTCTGGTGGTTGTGTTGTAAGGCCAGTGAAGAACTTTGACTCTAAAAGTCCGAAGAGAAGAAAGGAGACTGAGATAATTATAGGGTAATAAGTTGTTGAGTGTAAAGATTTATCGGAAATAATTCTGGGTAGGATTGTCTTCTAATTATAAGTGCAACAAAGCAGTACATTTTCCACCAGGGAACTGATTGACGATGGAAATTTCCATATGCTACTGGTATAGATTCCTGTCCTGCTTGGTTCAGTTCAGGATGGTAGTAAACAAGGGGACTAGGTCGCTTATGTTGTTGAAATCACTAACCACGATGTCATTGAAGTCGGTGAGTTCTTTGAACTTCAACCAATTTACCCTGCCCTCTCTCCAGCGAGGTGCACTCTGGGTAGATTTTTCCCCTTCGGACGAGAGGACAATGGGGAAATGGTCGCTCCCTCGTAGATCATCTAGGATTTGCCAGTTGAAATCCGTTGCGCTGGAGGTGTTTGTTATAGAGTTATACCTGGTGCCTTCTCCCGGGTTTAACACCACTAAGTCTAGTTCATTGATTAAATAGTTAAGCTCATTCCCTCTCTGATTACAAGGGGAATCTCTACAGTCGGTTTGGCGGCTGTTGAAGTCGCCTATTAGTATGAAGAGAATGGGGAGTTGTGCAGATTGAATTTTTTCAGATGGTGGGGAGAGATGTTTCCGGTAGCGTATTCTCGTCGTTGGCGAAACTTTATTGCTGTTGCTTGGAGTGGTGTATTTAAATTTATGGTAGCTGATGGTAGATCTTTTAAAATTTAGATGGCACATCCGCTTGAGGTGCCGCCGTCTAATCTTGCTGGGAAGGCTACGTGGGTGTAGCCTAGTAAGGCCCATAGTGGGCGTGCTCTAATCATGGCTTCTTGTAAACTGATAATTAATTGATGGGTTTTTAGCGGCTACTAGGGAGCGCACATCTTCCCAGTTAGATCTAAAGTACACAGATTATCCATTGTATTATTTTCATATTTGGTTTATTTGGCGTTTGTGAGTGATGGTTGTTTTATTTTAGTCAGTATCCTTTGTGTCTTGGGTTTTTCAGTGGGTTGTTTTATCCGTATTTGATGATTGTGAGGAGACTTTGATGGGCGATTTTCTTTTTGTTGTAGTTGTAGCGTAGGTATCTATGGCTTCTTCCCAGCTGGAAAGAGCTGAAGGTGTTCGGGTGATTCGTTTTGCAGTGCAGTGGGTGCAAGCGGGTTTTCTTTGATGGGTGAATGTTTATTAGGTTGGGGTGAGGATTTTTGACTAGTGGATAGAGTTATTTTGGGGGATTCAACAGCAGTAGTAGCTGTTGTGACTTCTTATTGATGGCGCATGGCTGAGACTCATTCATAATGCACCTAGGTGGGAGAGGGAGATGATATGCATACTTCCATTATTAGGTCCCCCTTTGGGGTGGGGTTGGCCTCCTGTATGGGGGCCTTGGGTGCTTGGTCCTTTTGCGGAGGTCGTGGCACCCTGATTTTTAGCCATGGAATGAGTGTTTAGTACATCTCGTATTTTCAAGTCTAAGTGCATAGGACATTCCTCTGTTTCCGACTCGGTTTTGCACCCTTTACGCGCTTCCCTAAACTCAATTTTTTCGTTTTCACGTCTTTTGTCACGACTTCCTCTTTAAATTTGTAGACGCTAAGCTTCCGGTTTGATGCTGGGTGTGGTTCGCTACAATTTGCGTATCTTGTAGTTCAAGTTATGTTGTCTTCAGGATGAGACGCGTTGGGGCAGATTACGCATGTAGGTGCAAAGTTTTGTTCTTTTTTGCGGAAAGTTCAGATTGAATGTCCGTAGCTGTGCCAGTAGAAGAATCTCATTGGGTTGAGTTTGGATTCCATTATGGAAAATCTCCTCCAGTCCAAGTAGAAGTATTTCGGCAGGGTGCTGAGATTAAATGTGGTAAATATGTATTTGTTGGTGTTCTAGCATAATTTACCGTCCGATACACTCTATAGGCAGATGTTACTGAGAATTCACCGAGTTCTTGAGTTCTCTTTTTTCTGTATACTCAGCAAAGTCTGGCTCGATTACTACTTCTTTTCTCATATTGAAAGAGCTTATTGCCCTGGGTTTAGTTTTAGCTTCCAGTAGGATGCTGCCGTCGCTTTGTGGTGATAACAGTGGGAATTCATTCCTGGAAAGTTGGAAAAGTGTTTTGAAGTCTTTATATTGTTTCACCATACATCCTTTAACTAAATTTGTCCGGTGGTTTGTTGCCTTGATGATGTAAAATCCTTGGTAAGATCGATCGAGGAAGTGTTCAAGTAACACTTGTTCTGCTAGAAGTTTCAAGAGGGCTTTTGTTCATCGTTGGCTGGTTTGTTTGAGTTTGTTACTTGGTGGAGAAATTTTTTTTGCTCTAAAAAGTTTCTGCTATCTTTTGGTATGTGGTTTCTTCTTCAAGCGGTTCTTTTTTGTCCTCTTGGCAGTGTAGTGTCTATGTTCAACAGAGGGGGAAGTGCTTTTGGGTGGGTAGAGATGGAGGATGTGCAGCGTTTTTCATTATTTGATGGATTTATTGTATTGTTGGGATTGCTTTTAGGAAAAGAAACTCATTTGCACTAAAATAGAGCATACTCAATCCTTAAACGTACCGTTTACCTAGTTTTCATCAGTGAAAGAGCTCAAAACCTGAAAAAGGTACCAAGTGTTTGGTTTCCATCAACCATTGCGGATGCCTATTGGGGCAGACAACGGGCCGGTTCCAAACAACACAGTGAGCTTGTAGTGCAGGCGCGGCGCTCAATTTAAAAGGCCACAGACATCTTTAGAAAGGGGTTAACCTATGCGGACCATGCAGGACGCATCCTGGTGAGTCGTGCTTCCTTGTCAAGTCCATTTTTTGTTCAAGCTCGGTCCCTGGGACCAAACGCCGACTATGAAGTTCCACCCCCTTCTTGGCAGCCAAAAAAAGTTGGAGGGAGAAGATTGGGTTGGGCCTCCAATATTCCGCTCTGGTTGCCAGGTGGGACCAAACCGGAGCCAAACTCTCGTGACAGTTTACCAGCCCTGGCCCGAGCTCGGAGAGAGCATCTCGATTTAGTCCTACCAAATTCTTTGAGGGGATACGATGAGAGTTTATACAGTAAGTCAGAAAGATGTTAGCAAAGGAAGTCAGCGACTATTCCCCAACCCAAATCAGGTTGTGCACAGAGTTAGATCGAGACAGGAAAATGAAGCGGTTTTCGGGCAGTGATACGTAAACTCATCCACATTTAGGACACCTATCTCCAGCTCGTCGATCAGGTCGGCAAGGACCTGATCCCTGAGATTAATTGAGTAGTCTCCCCAGAGGGAGAGGCGTCTACCATTCAGATCCCCAAGCAGAGCAAGAGAAAAGACCTCGTCAACCGTGCCACGACGCGGCGAAAGTCCCCCGCGTCTAAGTCGACTGACGGTGGAATGTACGCAGAAATAACAGTATACCTCCTATCCAGGTGCAGCTGCACAGTTACTGCCTGAAAGGAGTTATTCAAAGGAAAGAGAAGGATGAACACATCATGCTGGGTATAAGTTGCGCATCCTCCTGCCCAGCCCCCATCCTGTGGTGGTGTGCTGGCAAAACCCTTATACCCAGGCAAAGTGGGCAGGGCGCACGCGCCAAGCATGATATCCTGCAAAAAGATAGCTAAGGAAAAACGAGAGAAGACGAGCCGCGCAGCTCCTTCCAGTTGTTTCGGATTCCGCAGCAATTCCATTTAAGGAATATGACCTCCAGGCCTAGCTCGGGGGGGATGAGAGGTCCCTCTTCAAAGAGACGACCTTCACAAAAATGACCATAAGCATTCTGGAGGCAGAACTCCGGGCGCTGTTGTCTGGACAATGCGCTGAGGCAAATCTGCCCTCGAGGACTTATCTGGGGAAGTTGGGCCCGCATGCGAGTCTTTTCCTCCCCTGCTTAGAAACCTTATGCAGGCAGGGTGGTTTCGAATGTGAGGGTCCCTCCTTTGGAGGATCCACCGCTTCTGTCACTTAACTTAGCACTCAGTGCGGGCATAGGAGCTGAAGCTCCATTAGTGATGTCCACCTTTCAGAAACAGCTCTAGGAACCCCTGAAGATGACTCCACGACCAACTTCAGGAGTGTTGTCTCCTTTGAGTCTAACGACTGGGCGGAGGTGCGCGGCCATCTCGCCTTAAGGGAAACGGTTACGCTGGGTAAAGGATAGGGCTGGTTTTAGCCGAGGTGGATGTGAACCCTTTTTGCCGCTAGCTCTACAAGAGAAGCGCGTGGAGTTTTTAGAACCAGCAAAAGAGTTCTGAATGGGTGAGGAAACGACCGCGCTTGTCGACCTGAGGGGGCCATGAGCAGAGGGTGTCTTTTTAACATTGAGGTATAAGACGTCCCAGGCGGTGCCGGGCGCACCAGCATGAAGTCCTTAACCTCGCAAAATGATAGATGATCTTGGGCCTAAAGAGACAGGCTTTCCTTCTTAAGGGGATACGTAGTACCACTTTACTTCGAATGGCGTGGTGCGGCTCTCCGAACTGACACACTTGATCACACACGATTCGGACTTATCGTATGCAGCCTTGGAACAATTTACACAAACTTCTAGTAACCGCGACTTTGTATGTTTTCAACCATACGTTATCGTATGGCCGAACCGGTGTAGGTAGTATCACCTCCGCGGCAGTTGCACGAATGTTTTCACGCAGTAACAACACCAACCTGCACACACCGACTATGTGAGCTTGTCACAGTCGAACATGATAAAGAGTTAGACTTTGACGCTGCATGCTCGGCGAGTTCCATAGTGATGTCATCTATGGAGTAGTCCACGAGTTCTCTCATATAAACCACTCTTCCACGAAGTTCATGGTAGAGTGCGGCGTCACTTTCACCGGCGTGCCATCAAGTAGTGGCTGTCTCGGAGGTATTTGACGCATTCGCCAGAAGGCTCTCGTCCGAGAAACGGGGCACTTTCGACACTCTACCAATCACACTAACTAGTTCTCTCTCCTGGTGGATCATGTTGCCCTTACCCAACATGCTGCTATCAGTAAAGGAAATAACCTGAAAGCGTTTGAAGCCAGCAGGCTCTAAAATTCCAGGTAGGTTTTCAATGACGGGCCTCGACGTAATCAAGGCTCCGCTCTGCGCACTTGCAATTCCGGTCTTTATCTGGGAGTCCCCGCTTGGGGGAGCACCGAGGCCGAACATGCCGATCTTGGCTTGGGAGCTTACCGAAACCACAGCGGATCCGTCCGTTCCCTTGGTTTGCGCGGACGGAGAGGAACCCTGTGTCTTTTTCGTCTTCTTTCTGTCTATTTTCTTTTTAGGAGAACAGGGTGATGAATGAACCCTCTTCTCTTTCCCGCCGGAAGGAGCACTTAGGCCTGATGGACGGGCCTTAGCAAGATCCTTGTCTGAAATAAAGAAGGTCTTGGCTGTCACAGTGGCACCAGCTGGGAGAGGAGATCCCTCCTCTCCTTGTGAAGCCTCGGGAACCCGAGCCGTTTACGGAGAAGCTTGCACAAGGGTGGACTCGGGTTCTGTGCTTGGCACCGAGCCCGGGTTTGACCCCATGGAAGATCTTACTGTCTTGGGCTTAGTCACCTCAGGGAGCATATCCATCTCAGGGGGATCTTCCACATCGGCCATCCCCCCTAAAATATCACGAATCATATTCAATGTAGCTTTTGTCTCGTCTTGGGTCGGTGAACCGGCACCTGTCGTTGAAGAGATGGAGGCAAGTACAGTGACCCAATATCGACTTGATATACACGCCAGCAGGACTTAAGAGAGGACGGTGCGACAGGCTCTGGCATCCCTTGACCCTCAAAGAGGTTGGGCCTAGTGAGCCGCTCCCGCGGTCAATTTTGGGCTGCTGGCGTGCTTTCTTGGCAGTCCCCTGAGAAATTAAAGAGGGCACTACCGCTGGTAAGAAGGAACTGCCGCTGGTAAGAGAGATTCGCTTAAGACTCCTCCCTGATCAGAGAGGTTTGGAGCGTCCCCTGAGAAGGCACAGGGGGTGACCTCCTTTTCTTTAGTGGAGCTGCCTGAGAGTAGTTCCAATTGTGGTAAAAGGGAAGAGGGGGAACTTTTTTCTTCATCAATGGGCATGGCGATCCTATTATTTGCACGGACGCAAACGTTAATCACTCCGCACAGTAGCCCATTCTGCGAGGGGTAAATACGGAACCGGCAAAGTTAACTGCGCCATTCAAGACTACTCCTCCCACCCAGTGGCTAGGCAGCCCTTCAGCATAGCGGATTCACCTTGGGATGGGCGTAAAATTGATAGACTATGAAAGGAGAGAGAAAAGGTATGTGAGAATGGTGAGGGTGGGGATGAGGCAGGTGTTTAAAAAAACACCACCCCAACCTGGAACTCAGGGGTGAGGTGCGTTGTCTCCTCCCCCCTCAGCCCTGATCAAGGATGGTTGGGTGGGACTAAGCTTGTCGGTGTCTACCTTGTAGATTAAAGCCCGACTAGAAAACGTTGGCGGAGAAGTTGTAGAGAAAGTGAGAAAGCAGGGTTTGAAGACAGGGTGTCAGAAAGAAGGAGGAGAGGCAAAGCTGGGGCCGGAAGGGGCACTGAATCAAGTCGCACGGCGGCCAGGAAAGTACATCGCCTTGCCCATTGCTGGCGATGGTGGGGTATAGGGAGGATAGAGTCCAAGACTTGTTAAAAATCATGTCCTCCAACTTGAAGCAAAAATGAAAGAGGTGAGCTCCCGCTCCCGTACCTGACCATAGATAAATGGGAAAAATCTTGCTGCTGACCAGCTTACAAAATTAATCCCTGTGCATGAGAGGCAGATGAGAAGGAACTTGATAGAAAATAACACAAAGGCTAAAATAAAAATATCTAGAGGGAATAAAAAAATAATGTCTTAATATACTAAGTGAGCGTTGGATTGCAACGTAAAAGACGAATTAATTAAGAGAATGAGTGTTTCAGTGATGAAGGGGTGGCAGAATTAATAGTAGATGATATTGTGTATGTTAAGTTTGTGCGATGATTTGCGAGGGGCTCTACTTGCTGCCTTCCTCCCGTGATTGAAGTCAGATTGGACGAGATGCGACAGCATAAGCTTCTCACCGGTATAAAAGGTCAATGAGGCAATAAAGAGGAAAGGTAGGTTGATACATGATAGAACATAAAGGTATGGGAGAGATTAGATTATTTTCAGTGAACCTTATGTCCTACGATGGAATTAAAGGGTTGAATTCTAAGATCATTTTGTTTTCAAGAACTTTGCGACAGTTTCCCGAAAACAGAAGCGGTGGTGTAAGAAATCATTGGAATTTATTATTAATATCCAACGAAAATAATAATTAGTAATACAAGGGCGAGCAATATATTTAGGAGATACCTTTAGAAAACTTGTCATTTTTTCAGTAAGGATATCGCACAATTTCTCATTGGTCAATCGTTTCATGATGGATTTGGGAATGTAATTCATCCATGTGAAGAAATCTGTCAACAGAAGCAGGTAGAAACTGGTTTCGATTTTTGAAATCAACTCTTGGAATTCAAGAATCTTCTTGTCATCCAAGTTATAACGTTTACCTGTAAAGGAATATCTATGGGTTATATAAATTAAGCCGCACAAGAGTAGAAAAGCAGAGCAAATCTTCCCATAGAGACAGTCAATTAATACTTTCACACTCATGAGACTCAAGTGCAACACATCCATGGCATACAAATTCCATGTATCCATAAACACTAGTCCCATACTATCACACAATAATTTCACTTTCTCATTGATCCCAACTGCCCGCGACATCCACAAACTGCTTATTATAAGACTGTAAAATTTCTGACACTACACACCTCCTACTACTATCTCGAAACTTCCCTAATAAATCCCTATATCTAGGCAATAGCTACTCCGACCTAGTTTTCCCTATGTCATTCACTCCCAAGTGTAAAAGAATAACTGCATTCATTTTAGCTTCATTCACTTGTGTTTACATTCTCTCACTAACATCCGCTACACATGCATCTAATAAACAAACACACCCTCTTCTTGCGCTCACGTTCACAAAAAGTCCTGTATAAATACTTAACCCGTGAATCACCCAGCACAAGCAATTCAGGCACTTCATTTGCTTCACACGCGCCTATAATCCTTCTTCTCCTATGTCTCACAAGGCACTGAACCTGTTTTTAGACGTAATAGGCTCAAACTTACACTCTCTACCTAGGTCTATTATCCCCACATCCTTAACACCGGCCACCCTAATTCCATCTAGAACAGGAGACGCTTCACAAGCTACCTGTTCCCTTTCTTCCTTTACCACCCTCCACTCGCTACTATCTCCACTAGCCCTAATTTCAGCTAACGTAAATGGGCTAACTTCACGATCCTCACAACTCACTTGGACCTAGTGCTGAGATCCTTCCTAAGCTCAGTGAAAAGATGCTCCAACATAGCTATTCTTTCTAAATTCTGCGCTCTTCTCTCCACTAATTCCACTACATACTCCCGTAGCCCATGTACAATGCAACCAGTCTATAATCCTATTATTCCACATCCAGCACAAACTTGCTAAGTTTCACTCTCATATTCACCCCGACGCTCACCATTAGTCATCCACCTTTCTAGCAGCACACTAATTAACAATTTAGAAAAGATGAAAAAAACATTGCTTCCCTATAGTGAATTGACTTGATTGTCTAGCATGACGACCGTTTATCATAAACAGCTGCACACTAAGGCCACAAAAGAACAGAAAATGAAATATTAGTAAACACAAATCTATCATTTGTGCAGATAGAGAAAACTAAACAATCAAATTAAATTAGCACTTCAGAATTATGATGAATAACTAATCGTAAAGAGCGCTTCCCAAAATACGAGCTACCAGGAGCAAGCCAAGTCTTCTCTTAGTATATGACCGAAGATCGTATGGCAAACTTCATTCCGAAACTAGTTTTGCAATTAACAATTATGCAGCTATAAAGTGATTTCTATTAACATTTAATCAACTTGCTATTGAGTTCAATTATATATATATATATATATATATATATATATATATATATATATATATATATATATATATATATATATATATATATATATATATATATATATATATATATATATATATATATATATATATATATATATATATATATATATATATATATATATATATATTATATATATATATATATATATATATATATATATATATATATATATATATATATATATATATATATATATATATATATATATATATATATATATATATATATATATATTAGTGTAGTTGGGTAGCATTCTTTCTCGAATGCAAATTTTGTTGCCCATTGTGTTATTTCGCCTTAATTAATTTCCTTTGGCAATTTTCTCTTCCTCTAACTATCCTTTTTATTCCATCTTGTAAATGGTGGATCACTTGTCCTGTATTTATCTCTCTTTTAAATGAATGTGTTTGGTAAAAACCAAACTAAATTGCTAAGCTTTCGATCTTATTCGATCATTTTCGGAGCGTTTTGATGTGTTCTTGCCTCCTTTACCGATGTAATGAGTGGAGTGAGGATCTAACAGAATGAAAGAAAGATTCAAGATTCAAGATAGTATAAATTAGAATGTGAAGAGAATGATAGGATAGATAGAAAATATTGTGTAAAAAGATCATGTGTTGATGGGGTAATAATGAGTGTAGGATGAATGATGCGGGTGATGAGGGGAGGATGATAATGATTTGTACCAGGTTGCCTGGCTAACGCTTTCCTTTTTTGTTTTGTTTTTTGCTTTTTGATGTGATTTTAAGTGAAATAGGTATATAAATTTAGCATTCGAGCCTTTGTTTTCTTTTTGCTCAATCGAGCATCTTTATTTTTTTTGTATTCATTAGTTTTTGCTGTTTTTTGTGCTTCGTTCGCCTCTTTTTTCACTATTATTATTAATATATATATTTATTTATTAAATTTTACTTAAATTTTAAATTTTAAGTGGTCATCTTCTCTGTTAATATCGGTAATTCTTTTACTCATCGGGTTTATCATTTTGTTTGTATAGTCGTTAGTCTTATTCAGTTTCTCATATTGATTTTGTTTGTTTAATCGGTTGTCATATTGTTTCTCATATTGATTGTATATAGTTGGTAGTCTTCTTTGGTAATCTTGTATTTTACCTATAGATCGGGTTGACGTTGTTTAAGGTTTTCTTCAGGCTGCCGTTCAAAAGTTGTTTGTAGTGTATTTGCCGGATTTCGTTTTGTGGTACTACTATTCAGTTAATTTCATTTGGGGAAATTATGTTTTTTATATTATCCCACAGTTTCGTCGTTTGTTTTTGTAGGGTTACGTTTACGTGTTCTAATGCAGTTCTTAGATGGAGTTCCTCTGATGGTATGCGATCCTGTCTTTTTGAGTTTGTGATGAATTTTGTGGTTTGATTTTGAATACGTTGGACCTTTTTAATTGTGAATTATTTAACTTATTCATCGGTATTATTGGGTAAAGGAGCTTGGGACGAACTAGGGTCATGTATAATTTTCTTTTGTTTTTATTGCTTAGGTTTTTGAATCTGTACAGCGCCGGCATGGTAATATTCGTTTCGTTGATTTTCTGCGTTATGTGGCAGTTGTACCCTGTTGTTGTTAATTTTAGAGTATGGATATGCTTCTCCATCGACTCGTACTGCAGCTGTTTTCCATCTGTTTACGGGTATTAATTTGAATTTATCTTTGTTTGTTCTGATTTTGTTTCTTTTTTCTTAGTCTTTCAGGTTTTTTATTTCCCTCGCTGTTCTTTGAGTTACGTCTCAGGGGTTCTTCCTGTCGCTGGTGATTATTTGTGTGGTGTAATCCGCTAGTTGAATGTACATCGCACATTCGTGGGTTGGTTGTAACTGTGTACAACGTTGGAGTGAGGCATCCTCCCTGGGAGACACCCGTTTGCAGGTCGATATGGTCTCCTGTTTGGCCGTTTATTTGTAGTATGGCTTTTCTTTCATCCAGGTAGTTGCATAATGTTTTGCAAACATTTATTTGCCTGTTAAGGCTGCAGATCTTGGCTTTTAGGCCGGGCAACCACACCTTGTCGAAGGCTTTAGCAACGTCACGGAATACTATGTCTATTCTGTTGCCTCGCGCTGTTTATGTGGCAATTTTCTCGGTTATAATCGCCAGCGCAGTATCCGTTCCTCGCTTACTACTGAACCCGTGTTGTTGTGGGTTGTACAGGTTATTTTCTGTAAGGTGTTTAATTAACCTGTCCTTTATGAGTTTTTCTAGGATTTTACCCAGAAATTCCAAGAGTGAGATCGGGCGGTAGCTTCCGACTTGGTGTTTTGGTTTGCTCGGCTTCGGTAGGAAGATTATCTTTGCCTTTTTAAAGGTTTGAGAAAAGTATCCAATATTAAGGCAGGCATTGAAAATCTTCACTATCGATTCATGCAAATTTTCAGGAGCATTTATAAGGTGTGCCTTTGTTTCCAGTGATTTTGGAAGTACTCTTGGAGTTCTTCGTTATTTTGCACTTCCCTGTCCTGTATGTTTACTTATATATTTTCTTTTGGTTGTGATCCTCGTAGTTTTCTGTAGTCTCTCTAGAATTTCTTCGGATCTGCTTCGACATCTATTTTACTTATTATTTTATTCCAAATTTGATTTGATCTTTCTTTAATAAGACTATCTATGTGCCTTCTGATTGTGATTAGCCTTCTGCATCTCTCCATATTAGTACCTATTTCTGTAATTTCATTAATTAAGTTTAGAAATTCTTTCATCTTTTCCTGTATTTCGTGGTTCCATCTGGGAACAGGTAGGGTTCTGTATTCTATTATTGGGGTGTGAATTCTGTCCGCTTCAACGATATTTTCGGTGATTAGTTTTAATTAGTTTTCTATTTCTTCTGTTCCTTGGTTGTTTAGGGATCCAGTTTCTAGTGTACTTAAGTGTTTTTTGTAACCATTCCAGTTTGTTCTGCTGATAGCTCTTCTTTGTGGAATTTTAATTTGGATGTCTGAAGTTGAAATGGTCGTCAACATACTTAAATGGTCGGATGGGGTTGCGGGGCCTGGTTCTGTGTTGTGATTTAGGTTGAAATTTTCGTTCATAAGTACGATGTCAGGAGTTGTCGAGGCTTTGGCTGTTAGGTAAGTCTGGATTTTGGCCCTTCTCTGCTTAACAGGTTCCTTTGTATCAATAATTGAAGGGTTTTTCCTGCTCCGTTTGGTTGGCTTGTTTAGCCTGCCTTTCTGCAGCTTGCATTGAGATCTCCTGTTAATTTGGCTGAGGCCTGTCGACAAAAGAGTTTGAGGAAATTTGGAGTTGGCAAATACGAGCGTATTGGGGGCTGATATGCCCCATCTATGACCAGATCTCCTGTGGTCATTTTTATTTTTATAGCCAGATACGATTCTTCTAAGGTAAAATGGATTTCGGTTTTGACGCCAATTGCTACACCATCGTATCTTGTTAGGGTGTAGTTCGTGGTAATAAATTTATAGTTTGGAATTCTTATAGTGTCGATCTCTGTGTTTAGTCCTTGTTCGGTTAGAATAATTATGTCTGCGTCTTCTTTTCTTATTATGTTTGAATATGATATTCTTTTTCCTTGCCAGCCATTTAAATTTAGTGTAAATATTTTAATTTTCTTTTGGTACGTATCCATGTTTAATTATTTGTTGTGGTCTCTTCCTGTCTTCGTTTTTTTTCCGGGCGGCCTGGGGAACGAGTGCGTCCATTTCGTTTTTTCTTGAATTCGCCGTTTGAGATGTTTTGACCTGATTCAGGGGTGATATCTATCATGCCTTGCTTTAAAGCATTGTGAACCTCTGTCTCATCGGCGTCTGCCTCATATTCCCACCTGTATTCTCCATTAACTAGTCCGTCCACGATTTCTTTTTGTTTGAGTTGTTTAGGTAACGGGTTGGCGTGAGAACCGTAAATTTTTATGTTCAAATCTTGGGTATTCAGTTTTGGTTTTTGCTTTTGTTTTGAGCTTTCTGTGGTCGTCTTCGAGGTTTCTTCGTCGTTGGATTCCTCTTCAGAATCGGTATCCATTCTGGCTTCTTCTTCCGGTTTCGTATTTTTCGGAGTCTCTTCTTGGGTCATGTTTATATTGTACAGTTCGCTCGAAGGAGGGTTCTCCGAGAACCACATATTTTTAAGTCCGTTCTTTTCCAGCATGGTGTTTAATTCGTCTGCGTATGAGCCCGGCTTCGCCATGTTTACGAAGTGGGCGTGCATTATGCAGAGAATTAGATCTGGCCTCATGTTTGCCTCTATGTTCACCGTTGTGGTCTGTGTTGGTTGTGTTGCGGTATTTCCACTTGCAGTTGCTGCAGCGTAGGAGGTAGTTTTCCTTCTCTCTTTTTCTGTGCTTATTTCCAGTTTTTTCGTCCATATGAGCTGCTTCTTTATTAGGAAAGACATATCCAGTGTTATGTGAGCATTTCCACAGTTTAAGCATTTATTTACAGTGCTCCTGCATTTATCCCACCTGTGGTCTTGGCTTGCGCATTCGGAGCATGCATTCCTTTTCTAATCGCATTCTTTGGTCGGGTGTGTTTCGAGGGTGTAGTATGTGAAGCATACTTGCACGAAGACAAATATCTCTCTCTCGATTTGATCGGGCGAGATTTTAGTGTAGAAGGCAAGCAGTCCCTGTTTCGAGGCTTTTTTTGACATTTCTGTAGATCTAAATACCACTTTGGAGACATGGTTGTGCTCTTCTCCATTTTGGTTTTAAATTTGATTATTTCTTCGATCTTTGCCCAATCCTGTTGTTTTTCGAGTTCTTCCTTAATTTTTTGGGAGTGTGCTCACCGACCCAGGAGTGGATTCGTCTGCAGATCACGGATCTTTTCGTTTGTACGTCCGGAGGGGTCCGAGGTGCGAGCCTGATATTTTCCAATATTTTTGCTGCGTTTTCGCTCAGGGGAGATCTAGGTCCTTTTCTATGTCACATAACCCCACATAACCGTTGTTCTTGTCTTTTAGTCTAAGGAGTATGACCGCAATATCGGCATAGATAATCCTTAGTGCCATTTCGTGAGTTAGTTTCTCCTGGCTAGGAAGGATGCGAAGGGGGACCCTCTTCGCTCCTTCACGGTCGCCCATTTTGACTCGTTAAAGCCTCCTTCTTCTTTTTGTTTTTTTTTCTTTTTTCTTCTTTGTATCTATTGATTTGCCTGGGATAAAAGTATGTTAAAGTTTTTGAAATAAAAATGAGAATGATCCCCCCCGCCCCCACAATCGTTAGCGTAGTCGGTATATCCACCTGGATGAATGATATGATGGACCCGGGGAGGCCCTCCAGAAGGATGACTCATGGCAGAATTTATGATGGGTGGTGATTAAATCAACTACCACCACCCGGGGTGCCACCTCTTCTGGTGTTTGGGTATCAAGGCTGCTTTCAGCTCACATAGAGACGGTTTTATGTCCCTCTATGATCACTGCCGGCCCATCAGGGGTAGAGAGAACTCTTCCCCAACGGTTGCAGCATCGCTTATTGTCCGGGGAGACTATGACGGAAGGTTCCACAGTGGAATAGTCCACAAACCTGCTTTCCCGACCGCCTCGAATTGTGCCTTGTCTCACGATGGGCATAGATCGAACTAGGTTATGAACGGCTACGCCTTAGAATGTGAGAGTGGAAGGGGGTGAGGAGTTTAGGTAGCCATAGAGTTAATTATGACCAGCTGGTATTAAATCTATTTTTTAAGTCCCCTGTATGGGAAAAAGTGGCGTTGGAGAGGTAGGTTTCTTCTGTAAAGATCGATGTGCAAAATGCTCTCGTAATTCTCTGGTCTTCTTTCTTCTCCAAAGGGTCAGGCGTTGGAAAGCGAAAGTAGCGTAAGCTGTCTTTCGAGTGCGAGTGTTCGATATCCGTACGTCCGAGCGCTTCAAATTCTCGGAGGAGTCTTTGGAAATTTTCCCCAAATTTTTCCTCATTTATCGAATTAAGAAGTAATTTCCAGGAGTGAGTACGCCAGGAGTTCTAGGCAGTCAATGAAAGAAAAGTGAAAGTGAAAGTTGGAAAATGTGTAGTAGGTATATATAGATCAAAAGAGTTTTAGATTTGCCCTGGTGTAGAGGGCTCCTCTCAGGTTTTTCTTGTCTTGGCTCATATTTTTCTTCCCTTTATTTGTTTGTTATTATTATTTCTATATATATATATATATATATATATATATATATATATATATATATATATATATATATATATATATAATATATATATATATATATATATATATATATATATATATATATTTTTTTTTTTGTAACTAACATAAAGTAAATAAATAAATATATTTGTTCTTTCCTCCATTGTGGCTTTCAAGCCTTTCAAGTTTCTTACTTGTTATATATATCTTCTTATTTTATATTGCTATCTTATTAGGTAATATATCTTATGCCAGGGTTTAGGTTTTAATTCTTGATTGTCTAAATAGGTTTTATATTGGGCACTACGCCTCTTTTACTCTTCGTTGTAATTTCTTCATTCTTTGGACTTTGGTGATCGTACTTCATGTGTCTAAGTATAAATTCCAACTTGGTGTTCTCGGGAGCAGTTTCTTCCACTCGGGAATAGGGATTTTCTGGTGACACGACCCCTGACTGCTCTCGGTATGTCAAGGTTGTAGTTCGTATTCGTGAGTATTTCCTCTTCTATTTTGTCCCAGGTCTTTCTCCCTAGCCTTTGGAGTTCTATATTCAGAGGGGTTAGTCCTGCTCTTGCGTGCAAGACTGTCTGCTGGATATAGTCTGTCCTTCTCGCTGCAGCTATAAGCAGGGCTGCTTTGTTCTGCAACCTCTGCATTTGTCTGAGAGAGGTGGAACTCGCAGCCTGCATGAACACTGGTGGGTACACTAATGTTAAGCGTACCAGAGCAGTGTACAGCTTTTTTAAGTTCTTGGAGCTGAGTTTTTTAAACCTATACAGTTTGCCAAGCTGTACTTTGGCTAGGGAGATTCTATCACTAATGTAAACTTTGTACCCTTTGGAGGTAAATTGTAGACCTAGGACTTTTCCTCTGTTACCATATAGGTAAACATCGCCATTTACTGTGACATTTACACGTCGTCGGCGGTTAGTCTTGATTTTTCACTTTCGTTCATATCGATTGATGTTGTCGATGTCGATGGCTGTCTGCCTTGCTTGATATCCGGCATGTTTGTAGTAGCTGGAGACGATTTGCGTGATGTCATCTGCAAACTGCAGGTACATCACTTCCTCCCCTACCGGATCAGGTAAGTCCAGTGTGTACAGAAGGTACAGCAGCGGACTCAGACAGCCACCTTGTGGAACACCCGCCTCAAGCCCAAACTCGGGTCCTCTGTAGCCCTCGATCGAAATTTGGGCTTTTCTGCGCATGATGTAATCGCAGAGGACCCTTTCCAGGATTGGGTTCAGCTGGAGGCCTAAGATCTTGTGTTGTAAGCCTCTTAGCCAAACCTTATCGAAGGCCTTTTGCACATCTCGCATCACCCCGTCTACGTATTTCCTCTCAGCTTCACACCGGGCAAGCTTTTCGGTGAGAAGGGCAAGGGCTGTGTCCGTCCCCTTTCTCTTGCGGAACCCGTGTTGCTGAGGGCTGTGGGCTTCTAGCTCAATAAGTTGATCTTGCAACCTGTTAGCCAGAAGCTTTTCGTAAACTTTGCCTATAATCTCCAGAGGGATATTGGCCTGTAGTCCACCAGTTGATCAGGCTTCCTCCCTTTGGGTATAAAGATGATTTTAGCAATCTTTAAACCGTCTGGGAAGTAGCCTGTATTCAGGAAAGCATTGTAGATGTTCATGATTCCCTAAAATATCTGCCGGGGGGCATGTACCAAGTTAGATCTGGTGATGCCCGTCCAGCCTGGTGCCTTCTGTTTGAAGGTTTTTATGACTGCCATCACCTATTCAGGTGTAGTTGGTCGGCCATGGTCTGCCAAATTCCTCCCTTCGTTGACATAGGCATGTGGGAGCGTGTGATGCACATTCTGATTCAGATCTTCAATCAGTTGGCCTTCGAATTCCTGGTCAAATTCCGCATTTTCTTCTGGTGTTATCCTGAAGATATTTTTCCAAGTAGTCATCGTCCTCCTTAATACGGGTCTTTTCTCTACTTGTAAGACTTTTCAACTTGTTCACAAGTCGCAAGAACACATCGGGTCGAACCTCGCTGTTAACCTTTTCAATCAGGCTGTCCCAGACTTCAGCCTGTGGCTGTTTGATATCCTGCTTAAGTTGTTCACTCAGGCGTCTTAGCAGCGTTGTTCTTTCATGATTTGTACCCTCTCTCCTGGTTTCCTCATACACCTCCCTGTGTACTCTAGCGATCTCTCTCATTTCTTCGGTCCATCTGGGTTGAAGGAGAGTTTTGTACCTTTTCATCGGCACACTCTCACGATCTGCTTCGATGATGCGGGAAGTTATCGCTTCCAGCTCCTCATCGATCCTCTCCAGACTCGCCCCGTTCAGGCCCACTGGTTCATATCTAGCAAGGATTTCCTTGTAGCATTCACAGTTGGCCGAAGCGTAGCTTTTTCGAAGATGAATTGGGAGCTGAATTGGCGCGAGAGAAATGGTCGTCAAGGTCGGTATGTGGTCGCTGGGGACTGTCGGGCCTGGCTCACTACGGTAATTGAAAGGGAAGCCATCCCTTTTCAGGATTATGCCAGGTTTCATTGCGGACCTTACGGTGAAATAGGTCGGAAAATCCGGCCCTATACGCTGAATGTTTTTCCTTCTCATAATCATTTCCAAGTTATGACCTCTTTCGTTTGTGTTTCCGTAGCCAGCCGTTCGGCATCTTGCATTGAGGTCTCCCCCAAGGAATACCATTCTGCCGTGGCCAAACAGGGTGAAAAAGTTTGTTGGAGGGATATACTTGCGTCAAGGTGGTTGGTATGCCGCCACTACTATGAGCTTGCCTACTAAAGTATGTAGCTCTACTGCCACGAAGGACTCGTCCATATCCGGACGAGTCTGTTTGAACGATAGGTTCCTTCTGACGGCAATGGCAGCACCGTAGTACCTCTCCTGAGAAAGGTTTTTTGAGATCACTCTGTAGCCTGGTATCTTCAACTGCTTATTGGTAGTATCGATACCATGCTCCGTAATCAGTATGATGTCGGGATCTAGCACACGGAATATGTTGCCGTGGCTTTCCACTCCCATCCGTTACTGTTGAGCGTTAAGATCTTTAACCTGTTGTTTTGGTTTTCCATTCTCTGTTCTGGCTTGTGTGGATGTCCTAGTGTTTACGGGTTGTTGATTTCCTTTTCCCGTTCCTTCTCTTTTTATATTCTGCTGGGGACAGTTCTACAAAGGTTTCACGGTGGAAGGCGATACTTTGGTTATACAGAGCCTCCTCCACCGTTTCTTCGTCACATTGGGCATCGAAGTCCCATTTGTAGTATTTTTTCTTGAGCCCCACGCAGATTTTGTTTGTGTCCCAGTCCTTCGGGAAGGGAAATTGTTCCAAGGCGTATATATAAAGGTTAATTCTATCGGCGTCAATTTTCTTATTGTTTGCCTTCTTTACTTTTTGGGGCTTCGCTTGGCATACGGAGCCCTCTGAGTCCGAGGAGTCCGTGGTGTCGGATGTCTCCGACTCTTTCGTTTTTTCCGCACACTGTGGTATTGGTTGGACTGTCTTGGTGGCCGCCTCTCTCTCTTTTTTGGCTTCGATCCTGGGATCTGGCCGTCGAACCCCCTTCTTGTTTCGCTTCTCTGTCTCCTGATTTCTGCTAACCATTTCTTTAAGGACCATTTGCAACTGGAGTACGTCACCAGATGGTGGGTTCTCGGGGAACCACATCTCGCTCACACCGTTATTTGCCAGCATCTGGTTCAGCTCCTTTGCAAATGTTCCTGGGTTAGTTAGATTTCTGACATGCGCGTATAGTATGCATGTGAGAATTTTTGTGGAGTTCTCGTTCTCCAGCCTCAGGTGGGTTTTCTTTGCTTCCGTTTCTGTGAGGACTGCCTTCGCTGCTTGTGCATACGTGGTGTTCTGCTTCCTGGTTTGTTCATCTTTCTTTTGCTGAACCTTCTTCTTGATTAGGTCTTTTTTAAGAGGGCAGGCCATAGCCATGGAGCGATGTCCTAGGCCGCAGTTGGCGCACTTTTTCCTCGGGCTGCTGCAGTTCTTCCAGTGGTGCCCCGCCTCGCTGCACCTTAAACAGATCTCCTGTGGTTCGGGACAGTCTTTTGTCGCGTTGCTCTCCATCTTGTAACAGCGGAAGCAGAACTGAATGGGAGTAAATTCTTCCCTTTCTATCTGCTCTCCGCTGATTTTTGCGTTAAAAAGCAAAAGACCATTCTCTTTTGCTTTTTGTGCCATCGCTGTGTCCGTGAAGACTACTTTGAACACATGCGAGTATTCTACGTTTTCTTTTCGGTTCCAGAACTTGATGACTTCCGAAACTTTAGCACATGACTGGTTCTTCGTAATCTCGTCTTTTATTTGTTCCTTGGAATGTTGACCAATCCAAGGGTCCAGCTTCCTGCATACAACGCTCTTGTGCGTTTGGGTTTGTGGTGGGATTGCAGGTTGAAGGCCTATCTCACGCAGTGTCTCCACTGCCTCCTCCTTCGCAATTCCCTCCATGTCTTTCTCCTTCTCGCAGACCGCCACATATCCTGTGGGGACCTCAAGCAGGCGAAGCATAGTGATCTTCAGTTTCACGAAGACCACTTCAAACACCTTCTCCCGTGTTGGCCTAACGCTACCACTGATGGTGCGCAGCGGGATTTTAGTTCTCCCATTAGGCTCCATTATCCCCTCGGGGGAAGCTCCCCTGGGTTGTATTTCCTCTTGTGATTTAGTTTTATCCTGTAGTCCTTTGAGTCCTTTACGATGATCCTTCCTTCTTGGTCAATCTCGTGAGTTTTATATGGAGTTGTTTATTGTGCGCAACCTCCTCCCTCCCCTTTGCAAGAGGACTTCAGTGAACATGAACTGCAGGATGGAGTGGATGAATGGTGGGTGGATGGACCCGGGGAGGCCCCTCAGACGGATGATATGTGGCGACCTTAATGATGGGTGGTGATTGAATCAACTACCACCACCCGGGGGTGCCGCCCTGTCTCGGGTTTGGTTATTGATGCTGCTTCCAACTTACACAGGGACGGTTATATGTCCCACTGTGGTCTTGGCCGGCAACTACCCTCAGAGTTTAGAGCGAACTCTTCCCCAAAGCTTTCAGCATCGCCTCGTAACCGGGCGTTCTCTTCCGTAGAGTTCTACAGTGGGCTAATCCTCAAACCTGCTTTCCTTTACGTATCCAATTATGTCTATCAAAGTGGACCGACATAGTTGGGGCGAGATTGATGAGTGTCAGTTCATTTCACTTCGGTCCCCATGCTCCAGGGGGGGAGGGGACTGCAAGGGGGCTTAGCCAGACATGTGTCGTCTGTGCGTTGCTCCAAATAAAATTGTTATTTTTTTCCCGGTGGGGAAATTGCAAAGCTGGTTGGCGTTTTCTTGGTTTTTCCTTGACTTTACCGCCTTTGCCGGCTGTGACTTCTTCTTGAGCGTAAAAATATCCAAGTTTTCTTTCAAGTCAATGAAAGAAAAGTGAAAGTGATGTAAGAAGTAAGAAAATGTTTAGTAGGTATATAAAGATAAAAAGAGTTTTAGATTTGCCCTGGTGTAGAGGGCTCCTCTCAGGTTTTTCTTGTCTCGGCTCTTATTTTTCTTTCCTTTATTTCCTTGTTATTATTATTATATATATATATATTTATATATTTTTTTAAACGATTTTTAAGGGGCTCTTTATTCCGCCTAGGTTGAGCGTAACGTTAGAGGAAACGGGCCAGTCCGGTGAGTGGAATTTTAACATAATTTTAATGTTCAATTCCAGCTTGTCGCGTGACTGTTGAAGCCATATTAATGAACGCAGATAAGCCGGCCATCAATAGTCAAGCGACAAGCTGGAATCGAACATTAAAATTATTTTAAAATTCCACTCACCGAACTGGCCCGTTTTCTCTAACGTTACGCGCAACCTAGGCGGAATAAAGATTCCCTTAAAAATCGTTTCCCACTCATTACATCGGTAAAGGAGGCAAGAACATATCAAAACGCTCCGAAGATGATCGAATAAGATCGAAAGCTTAGAAATTTAGTTTGTTTTTTACCAAACACATTCAATTAAAAGAGAGATGAATACAGGATAAGTGATCTACCATCTACAATATGGAATAAAAAAGATAGTTAGAAAAAGAGAAAGTTGCCAAATACATTTATTAAGGTGAAATACACCATGGTCTTCAACAAAATTTGCATATATATATATATATATATATATATATATATATATATATATATATATATATATATATATATATATATATATATATATATATATATATATATATATATATATATATATATATATATATATATATATATATATAAATCTTTCATGAACGCGAAAGAATGATGAAATGGATCTAGCAAACGGCAAGAAACTAAATAACAGGAAATATTTTCTTCGGAAATGTTATTTCCTAATTCGCAAAAAATTCCGTACAGGGGTTGGATTCGAATCGTGCACACTGAGGCAGCGAGCAACCGCTTTGATCTCAATTAACATTTTCGAAGTTAATTGCAGTAGAGATTAACATTAATTGTTTGATTGTTGTGTAGTAGTTAGTAATAAAACAATTCTTTCACTATTCCACCATACTCATCCCCCTCTCGTTTGTTGAGAAATTCTGGATTCTCAGCTGTAATAATATTGGTGGAGAATATTCAGTCGAATGTTCTGTTTGTCCAAGTAAATATTTTGGACAGACAGGAAAACAATTATCTGTTCGTATTAACCAGCATAAATACAATGTTAGGAGCTGTAAAAAATAGTGCGTTTTTTGTTCTTATGTATGAAAATAACCACTTAATTGGAATTCAGCAAAATTTATTTTCCGCTCGAATGACTCAATTTAAAGAAACCTTGTTGAATGTTAATGTATAAGCCAATTTAATAACTTCAACATTTTTCCTGGCCTTTATAAAGTTGATGCTCTTATCAAAATACTTATTCTTAAAGAAATTAGTTTTGACCTAAATTCTTAGTTTTGTTTGCAATTTTCATTGTTATGGGTACCCAATTTGTCAATTTAATTGTATCATTGGTTTTGCATTAACATTATTTTATTTCTCTTACTCTCTCCTTGTCCCCCTTCCCCAATGTATTTGCTTGCTTCTCGTGTCCCTCCGAATCTCCATCTTTCGACTATCTCTTTTTCCGTTAATCGTCTTAACCTCTTTGGCTCTGTTCTTGACCATTACTGCTTCTTGTTTCACCTTGCTACCTCTTATAGTTAGCTATAAGAGGTAGCATGGTCAAACCAAGAAGCAATAAGATTCAAGAACAGAGCCAATTTACAAGTCCCTCTCCTACTTGCTCATTGGCGATTTCTTGTCTTAGAGGCGGTCCTCTATTTTTTAAAGGTTTTTATATATATATATCGTTATTATATTATTTTCACTTATAGTTATCCTTGAGAATGAACTGAATAAAGTTCGAAATTACTTGGAAGCACCTTTTCATTTTTCCTGCGGGACATTGCATATATATATATATATATATATATATATATATATAAAGAAAATGTAAATAAAAGTTCTGCGGGTCGTAACATCTACGACAAAGCTTTCACCATTATTTTAAATTTTGCATTTCAAAAATCTTTTGAGGACAGGAATAAAGATGCAAAAAACTAGTATTGCAGAGGCACTGTAACTGTAAAGTAGAAATTAAATTTGACGTTAATGAACACATGAACAGGAGTTTCTAAGAGCAAGAGGTAAAGATATTGGAAAACACAGAGGCGAATAATTTTTTATATCTCCACTTTCTTTTAACATAGAGTATTCGCTTTTCTCCAGTTGATGTAGTCATAATGTTTACCGCCGCGCACGGCTGAATGTGTACAAGAAAAAAACTTAGATATCTAAACGAATCAAAAACTACTTTTTAATATTTTCACAAGTAGTTTATTTTTTATTCATTCAATTAATTTGGATCAATCGATCAAGAATGCTAAAAAATGATCTGATAACAATTTACTTGCGACCATCTGCCAAATGACGTTGAGGAAGGGCACTGCGATTGAGTTGGAAATGGGGCCTGGCTTTCCATCACGACTCTTAAAATGATCAACCAGCGTCTTCGCCTCTTTCTGAACAGCCACTACCAGCTTGGATTTGCCCATGCCTAAATCTCTCAAATGGCGTAGCGAAAAGCGACGAATGTTAAGCCAGTGTTCGCCATTAGTGGATACAACACCTGCGAAGAAATTCAGGTAATACTCTAAATCTAGATAATTATGCGTTAAATCAATCTATCAGTGAAATAAATGACAGTAAAAAAAAATTCAAGCAACAGGTAGGTGATACATTTAAAAAAAACTATGCAGAATGACAAACCCAGCTTTTTTTCATAATTGAGCATAGAAAGCATTTTGAAGTTTGGTCTGTCAGCCATATTGAAACCAGAAAAAGCTTCTTTCATTATCTTGAAATCGTAAATGAACACTGCCGTCTTCGATCCAATTTGGAGACTGAAACGCCAAGGAGAATGGAATTTCAGATAGAGCGAGCACGCGTAGGAGAACGAGAGGGAAGGGGGAGAAATCGTTAGAGCCACAAGGAATAGAGGTACCTAAAAGTCCTTTCGATCCATTGCTAAGAGGTATAAGTGTCGTATCTAGTCTAAGTCGTGCAGCACATTGTCCTGTCGAGCCTTGAACTGTTTAACAAATGAACTCTTCACCACCTACACTGGAAAATGTTTCCATATGTCGCTATCGATGCTGATTTGCACGTCTAATTTTGTTTCCAGTTTGGTCGCCTCCAAAGGACTACTTAACAAATATCTGTCTTGCCAAGCGTTAGCTTGATAGATGTGCATCCCATTGCACTTTCACCATCTCAGCCAGTCACTTAAGATGCGAAGACTGTGTCTAAAACATTCTACTCCGTGCGAGATAACCCATCCTCCTAATTTGGTATCGACCTCGAAATTGGCTATCGAGCATAGTAGTCCTTTGTGTATATCGTTGAGGTAGACGATGAAATGCAATGGACCGAGCTAAGGGCCCTGGAGCACCCCGCTAATCAAGGAGGGCCGCCTCGAAGTTACAGCTGTGACCTTCGATCCCTGCCCCCTATCCGTCAACCAAATTATCAATGCAATGAACCAGCTTCTCGACAATGCCAACCTCGCGGAATTTACTCATGGTAGAATACCTAATCGAAGCCTTGTGAAAGTATAGCTAAAGAGAAAGTTAAAGAGAAAGAAAGAGTTAGAAAGAAAAAGAGAGAGAGAGAGTGAAAGCTAGAGAGAAAGAGTTTGAGAGAGAGGGGGGTAGGGAGAGAGATATAGCTAAATAGAGTAAGATATATAGAGTTATATATAAAGAGCAAGGCTGAAGATAGAGAGAGAGAGTTAGAGATAGGGAGAGTTAAAGATAGAGAATACAGGTATGGCTTAAAAAAGAAATCCTAAACATAAACGGGTCTGAAAGTTGTAGGGTGCTTCAGCCCCCTAGCTCCCCCTCCCTCCTTGATCCACACCTGCTCTACAACGACTAATAACTGACATCATGGGGAAGGGTGGCGGTCCTTTACTCGTAAAGACTCAGTCCTGATTTTGTAAAGTGATATTCCTTCGTGTTCCTACTAGCTCACATTTAAACGCGGATATTACTCGTTCACTCTGTTTGTTTTATATATATATATATATATATATATATATATATATATATATATATATATATATATATATATATATATATATATATATATTAACCCACGTACTTTCGATTATTTGGTCGGGTTTATTATTCCATGTTTGAGTGATTTTATAGGTAAAAAAAAAGTGGTGCTATTCTACTGGTGAATCTCTTGTTGACTAATTTATATCCATTTTGATGGTTATTTTCTCTATAATTTAATTCGAATAATGACGAATAATTTATGTTTGAAAGACCTTTTAAGATTTTAAAAACCTCTATCAGCTGGCCGCGTAAACGTTTACTCGCGAGTGAAAAAGGTTTAGTTAGACAGTGGAGTCTTTCTTCAGCGGGTTTGTTCTTAAGGTCGTGTATCAGTTTAATCATTCTGCGTTGTAATCTTTCTAAAATTTCCACATCTTTACTAATATTGGAGACCAACACTGAACCGAATATTCTAGATGTGTTCGAACTAATGATTTATTAGGTTGGCCAGAAATTCATGACTCAATTAGCGGAAAGAAAACACCAAATTTTTATGGACCAACACCAACATTTATTCTTCAAAATTAAGTCCATCATTCTCTACGATCTTCTTATAACGGTCAGCCAGCATCCGAATCTGCTCCAGACACCAGGTCGATGGTCAACCTGAAGGTGGTTGATCGTCAAGGGTAAGATTCCCTGAGTTGAAATGTCTGTACCACCTCGAGACCTTCGCCTGACTGACTGTGCCTTCTCCTTCAGTATCGCAAATTTTTTTCACCATAACTGTTGTAGAAAGTTTTTGCTTATAACAGTAGCGAATAAAAATTCTAATTCCACTTTCTTCCAAACTTATTTCTGTCTGTTGTGGCTCACACGAAGAGAAATAAACTGCTCAAGAGCAGAAAATAGCGGCGTACGGAAGCTGGTGGTCGAAGGAGGAAGGCTAACCTAACCTAATGTTGGTGTTTCTCCATATTTTTTCTTTTCGCTTCCTAAGTGAGTCAGGACTTTTTGGCCAACCATATATATTTACGTAAGATAATGTCTCTAGACTTATAGAAGA
This sequence comes from Ceratothoa steindachneri, assembly GCA_963969495.1. NCBI lineage: Eukaryota > Metazoa > Arthropoda > Malacostraca > Isopoda > Cymothoidae > Ceratothoa > Ceratothoa steindachneri. The sequence goes on from OZ018324.1 coordinate 121,909,456, forward strand.
AATTTATGGCGATGTATCTTAGCATTTGATTTGTTTTTGTAGTGACTTCCATGTATTCCTTTGAAACTTTTATGTCCGCTGTAATTATGACATCACTATCCTTTTCCACGGATTCAAAATGTTGGCCACTCATATGATAATTTGTTTCAATGTTTCTGAATCATACCAGCATAAATTTGTATTTACGTATGTTGAATTTCATTTGCATTTATCTGCCCGTTCGACTTTTTTGTTTCGGTCTCGCTTCAGTCCCATGACATCGCATTAAGCTACAGTACTATTTTCTATCTTGGTGTTTTCATCAAATTTAGAAATTTTACTAAGTAGCCCGTTATAGAGGTCTTTATATATATATATATATATATATATATATATATATATATATATATATATATATATATATATATATATATATATATATATATATTATGAGCAATAATGGTTCTAGAACTGACCCATGCGAGGGTGACCCCACGGGTAATTGGGGTAATTTATGACTACCCTCTGACAACGATTGTCGAGTCAGTGTTAAATCTACTTAAGATTTCGCCCACTATTCCAAGAGCTTTTATTTTAAGTAAGATCCTCTCATGCGGGAATGTATCAAACTATTCTTTAAAGTCGAGGGATATTATGTCTACTGCTCTACTATGGTATGGTTGAAAAACTATCTCGCTTTTCTAAAACCATGTTGATTTTCTGAGATTAGGTTATTTGCCTCGAGGTGAGCTACCATCCTCTCTCTGGTTATCGATTCTAAGACCTTACCAACAACTGACCTAACGCTAATAGAAGGAAAGTTGCTGGGGTCGGATTTGTCCTCCTCTTTAAAGATCGGCGTAATATCACCTCTCATAAATTCAACTAGGACCATCCCCTCACAAAAAGAACGATTAAAAAGCATGCTCAGAGGTTTTACCAGTGCGGGGTTTTCTTTAATTGCATAAGGTGCGTCGGATATACACCGCCTGGCCCGGCTGCCTTTGATTGTTTCATTTTATTTATATACGAGGTAATTTCGCATTGGCTTACAAACAGGTCAGAGAGCATCATATTTTCCCTTAAAACGATCTCCTGACTTAATGTGTTTAATTAACTGCGTCATGTCCTTGACAGTAAAGACGCTTACGAAGTAATCGTTTTGTATCTTAACAGTTTCTTCAACTCTATTTTGATAGGCGCACCTCTTTACTTATTAGCTTTCCTATACTCTCCCTGATTGGCTCTAAATATTTACGAATGCATAGAACCGTGTTTTTTTCTGCTTCAGAATTTTCAGCTGCATTTCTTTCATGGTCATTCTTCACTTTTCTAATAGATTTCTTTAGTTGTCTTCTATATGTAATGTAACTTGCTCAATTTGACCCTGTAATGTTGTTTTTTATTATATACTGTCCATTTCGCTCCCCTGTAGGGTTTAGAATTTCCGCTGTCAACCATTGTGCCCTGCAGATTACTGTTTTTTTTCTTTTTACATATTTTACTAACACCGAGTCTATTTTTTGGATTACTCGCAGTAATATTTCATACATATGCTGTGCGTCTATATTTAAAAATGAGCTATAACAATCGTGGGTCAGTATACGATCCCGAAAGAGGTGAAAGTTACACGTTCGAACAACGAAACAAGTTGTTAACTATCACTTATGCATACGTGTATCTTTATATCGAATCTAATCGCAATATGGTTGCTTTTTCCTGCGGCCTCAATTTGAACATTTTGTATTTTTATCCGTCGTTAGAACAAGATCGAGGATACTTTGGTCTACGTTGGTTCATCTACCTTTTGAAAATGAAAATTATCTCCCATTAATTTTAGCAGTTAGAGATAAAGAGAGATAATATATATATAGAGAGAGAGTTAAAGACAATAGTATTTTTTATTTTAGGAGACCATCTGTCGACTGCCTACTAGGGCAGAAGTCGCCGTACTCACACAAGAGTCTATACTAGGCTATATTAAAAAAAAAACCCATAAAAATATGTAAATAACAACGATAAAAGATACAGAGGCTAAACAAAACAACATAAAAAGAAGACAAAGCAAAAAGGGAACAAAAAGGAAGCTCGCTCATGCGTAGGGGGCAGGCCCACCTCCACCCGGCGCAGGAACAAGTGACTAACAAAAAAAAAACAGTTAAATAAAGTGGAGGAGGCCAGCCTCCTTCAAAGAGTCATATAGTTCACGTGTATCTATGAACGAACCAGTCCCGAGTGACCCCACCTGTCCCGGTACTGGGACAGTTAACAGTCTGGGGGACAACGCAGTCGTCACAATAAGGCGCAGGCGAGCGCTCCATAAAATGGCAGTGCGTCTCGCTCATGTGTCCAATTCGGAGACGGCAGAAAGCAACCTGAAGCCGTCTCGGCATTGGTGGGTAGGTCCATGGGAACAGTCGCGGCGCACTGGCACGCAACTTTAACTTCCTCTGGACCATCTCCCATCTTCTTTGCTAAGCAGCACGGAGGGCTGCCCGTATTCCTGCCATGTAATCGGTATGAGGAAGGGCGAAACGCTGGTATGGTCGCCCAGTCATCGCGGATTCTTGGGTGTTATCATTCCCCGCATTTCTCCCATGTCCAGGAACCCAGCATAAGATAATCTCGACATCCGCCCGGCTCGCTAAAACCGAGGTGTCACGGATATCGGGAACCGAGGGATTCGGAGATTCCAATGCCCCGAGAGCACTTTGGGGGCTTTAAGAGTCGCTATAAATACTAATCCGGTCTCCAAACTGGGCACGTTGCATTATCTCCCTTACCGAGCGGTGTATTGCAACCAGCTCAGCCGTGAAGACAGATGCAGCACTTGACAGAGCCTCGCTGACTTCAAACAGAGGGGACATGTCTTTGAAACCGACCCGCTCTTGGGTCTTGGTGCCATCTGAATACACTGGTACGGTTCCAGCGTGACACGAAGACTGCTTCACAAAGGCCGAATGCAATCCTCCCGCGTTGTAGAATCTTTGGAAGTAGAGGCCTGGCGACAAATAGTTAAAGATTGTACTCATCAGAGTGGCGTCCTATGCAGAAACAGGGGAGCCACAGGCCCAAGAGCTATACTGAGGAGTTTCCTAGCCCTAAACCTATAGGGCTTAGGGTATGACTGGCGTCTATTGCCGGCATAGGCAGCGTCAAGATCAGCTGCGGATGCAGTGAGAGCTGTTGGCGACTGAGGGAGGCGCCAGGCTCACGTGTGCCGGCGAATAATGCACTGTGCATGGCGCAGAGTGAGTGTCATCTGCCTCGGAGGGATTCGACGCATTCGCCAGAAGGCTCGCGTCCAAAAAACGGGTCATTTTCACCTCTTTACTAATAATGCTAGCTACAGCTCTTCTCTGATGGATCATGTTGCCCTTATCGAACATGCTGACATCGGTGGAGCGTATGACAAGGAAGTGGTAGAAGCCAGTGACCTTTAAAACGCCAGGTAACCTTTGAATGATGAGCTCCGATGTAATTGAGACTGCGCTCTGCGCACTTTTATTTGTTGTCTGGGACTTTCCACCCGGAGGAGCACCGTGGCCGGATATGCCGATCTTGGCTTAGTCGCACACCGAAACTGCATCAGCCCCGTCCCTCCCCGTGGCTGCTGTGGAGAAATAGGAGCCTTGCTTGTTTTGGAGAGAGAATCCTCAGCAATCGTCATCGATGTCTTGATTATATGTTTCGTTTCCCCGACTCTACCTCCTCTAAGGAAAAGGTCGTTTCCACTTACCATTGAGGCAAGCACGGAGCTCTTGGGGAAATTCCGTACCTTTTAATTTCATCTTGAAGTGCCTCGTTTTCCCTTCAGGGAAGACATTGTATTTCCCTTCTATAGCACTTTTCCCCACCCAGGTGGTCCTGAAGGCCTCACATCTGTGAGTCTATCACCATTACGCATTGCACGCCCTCATACGAAAGGACAACAAAGCGATTTAGGGTCACTTATCGTCATTCTTCTTACTTCCTGAAACTCCCCTTCGTTCGAGCTTGCACTCTTAACCTCCAGTGCATCCTCCCCTGCCGATCTCGATGCGCTCGTATCGGCCGGATCACTGTTGCTCACTGGAGCTGGTCTCGCAGCTGCTGTCTACCTTTTCCTATTTTTTTCGCTTCATTTTCTTCGTTTTGGTCCGAAGATTTAGTGCAGCAGCTTGAATAGGAAGTCCTGCAGCCCCAATTTTATCCTTTTCAATATTCTTGGGGTTCGTTCGAGGTGCGCCCAACACAGAAAGCCTCGCCACTTGGAGGTTTGCCATGGATCTAGCGACGTCAGCATAACTTCCCCTGTTTTTCGACTCCCCCCTTAGCTCTATCCGGGTCTTTTCGGCGAGCACCCTGACGGTATTGGGTGTGTTAGAGAGAAAGAGAGAAAGAGAGAGAGAGAAACTGTGTTAGGTAGTGTGAATTGGTTATAGAAAATGGAGATTCTGTTATATATAGAGAGAGATTTATAGAACAGTAGTAAAAGAGATATAGAGATTTTGAGAGATAGAGAGAATTAGCTAGAGAAAAAGATTTAGAGAGAGAGTTGATTAGAGAAATAGTTAAGGAAAGAGAGAGATAGAGAGCGATATATATATATATATATATATATATATATATATATATATATATATATATATATAGTGAGACTTAGAGAGAAATAGAGAGCTAGATAGATAAAGAATTAGTGAAACTTAGAGATAGTTATATAGACACCATTAGAGATAGAGAGGGTTAGAGATAAAATGTATTAGAGTGAGAGTGTTAAAGAGAGAGTGTAATAGAGGGAGTTAGAATGAGAGTTCTTTAGAGAATGAGTGTGTTCGAGAGATATAGAGTTGGATAGAGATTTAGAAAGAGAGTGCTAGAGAGCAAGCTTTGAAAATAGAGCGTTAAAGAGAAATAGAGATATAATTGGAGATACACTTAGAATTAGGGAGAGATATAGAGATAGAGTTATATAGCAAGTAAGAGATAGAGAGGGACATTTTCATAGAGGTAGATAGAAAGCAAGAGAAAGTATGAGAAAGCGTCTGTGTTGGAGAGTCTGTGTTAGAGAGAGTTAGAGTTAGAGACTTAGAGATACAGAGAGAATATGAGACAGAAAGCTAGTTAGGGAGTGTTTTAGAGCAAGGTAGAAAGAGAAAGTGTTAGAGGGGGGGAATAAAAGAGGAAGTTATATATAGAGAGAGAGAGTTGAGAGAGAGAGAGTATGTGTAAGAAAGGGTTTAGAGAGAATGAGAGAGTATGTGTAAGAGGGGTTTAGAAAGAGAGGGAGATAGTGTTTGTTATAGAAATTGCAATAGTGGAAGAGAGCTTTAGAGAGAAAGAGGTTTTGAGAGAGAGAGAGAGAGCGTTAGTGAGATAGATCGTTTTAAGAGAACTAGTTAGAAAGAGAGAGTTAGATAGAGATAACGATAGATAGAGTGATTTGAGGCAAATAGTTACAAAGAGACTTTAAAGTAGAGCAAGTTAGAGAGAAAGTTAGGGAGTGAGATAGAAGAGAGCATTTTACAGAGTGGGTACTTCAGAGTTAGAGGGACTGGATTAGAGTAAGAGTGTGGGAGAGAGTAAGATAGAGAGGTAGAAAGATCAAGTTAGACAAAAAACGATAGACGGGAAGAAAGAGAGCGATAGATAGAGAGACAACTAGAGAGATATACAGTTAGAAAGTGAGAGTGTGTTAGAGTGAGAGGGATTATATTGGAGAGACTTTGTGTTAGAGATAGATAAAAAATTATAAATAGCGAGAGAATTATAGTTTTAAAGAGAGAGTTAGATATAAAAGGGGATTTAGAGAGGGTTAGAGTGATAGAGGAAGAACGAGATATAGGGAGAGACAGCTAGAGAGAGAGAGAGAGAGACTGTGGTAGAAATAGAGTGCGTTAAAGAGCGAATATGTGTATTAGAGTTAGTGAGAGAGATGGAGATTTAGAGAAACAGAAAGAATAATAGAAAGTGAGATTGGGGTAGAAAGAGAGAAAGATAGAGAGAATTATAGAGAGAGACATCAAGAGATAGTAAGATGGATATATATATATATATATATATATATATATATATATATATATATATATATATATATATATATATATATATATAAAGAAAGATAGATAGAGAGTTTTTTAGAGAGTTATAAAGAGAGCGCTAGAGAGTGAGCTTTAGAAAGTTACCGTTGGGGGAGAATATTAGGTAGAGAGAATATAGAGAGATAGCGTTTAGAGAAGTGTGTTAAAGACAGATTTGAACAGAGAGAGAGAGAGAGAGAGAGAGAGAGAGAGAGAGAGAGAGAGAGAGAGAGAGAGAGTTAAGAGCGAGTTAAATTGCGAGTCAGAGATACCTAGAGTAAGAGCTATAGATAAATTTATAGAGAGTGGTAGATAGTGAGCAAGAGTGCGAATTAGAGATAGTCACAAGGAGTCAGAAGGAATAGTATTACCTCAAAGGACATTGCTGACCATACCATGGAGGTACTATTTTGTGAAAGCACTAACCTATAGTGTAGGAGAATAGCATAATGCACCTACATTTCCCCACCTTCCTTCCGGGCGGGCCGGTTATCAAACCTTTCCCTTCTGGCCCGATATCTGATGGGTCTCCCACCGGAAGAACCCGCCGACCATTTTAGCTTCCACCGCGTTCCTTCCTCGACTGGTTATCGATACATGGGAGCCCATCTTTTTTTCCGGTGGTTCCTGGAAGTTTACAAAGGACGAAATGGAGGAGATAATCAAGCCTATCTCACCCGAAGAAGGGCACTTGATATCAAATCTGCTTCCGGAACCATGTGAACCTCTCCCGAGTTTCGAGTATAAAAGATGAATTCTTTTAACTCTCGGTAGTAGAGCTTGCACAGCATCTGGTGGGGCAGAAATTGCCATCTATTTCAGTGTAATAGTAAATCGTCAGAGCAATAAGTCTTTAGAGAGGAGGTCGGTCCCAGTTAGGGAGGCACGTTACCCCGTTGGTCTGCAAGTCAGTGCTGACCCTGGCTCGTACTCACGTTTTCAGAGCCGAAGCTACAAACGGCCCCACTCTGGTTCCCAAAGCGAGAAAACTACATCTCGGCTTTTCTCCATGACCCTACGCGTCGATAGGTCACTTCGCCCCCTCCCCCCCAACCCTCACAGAGGCATCAAAGATTCCTCGGAGTTCACGAGCGTGGGGCCCTCTTTAATAAGAGGCTCCCGTCACCACCTTCTTCCAGCAGAATCGTGACGGAATTGTGAGATCAGATCGGTCCCTGGAGAACCTACCTCATCGTCTCCACCCCTTATCCCACCACCTTCTCTCACCAGCGCCACCCGAACATCAGGTTCCGAGGTAACCCTTCCCTTTCACATTCTCCAACTTCACCGCAACGCTTACCAAAATTACAAGTGTATAGGGATTTACATAGTGAATAGTTATTTACAAGCTAAGTGAGATATCCTCCGAGATTCACTTATAAATTTATCTCTCAAAGCACCTTATATATATATATATATATATATATATATATATATATATATATATATATATATATATATATATATATATATATATATATATATATATATATATATATATATATATATATACATATATATATACATATATATATATATATATATATATATATATATATATATATATATATATATATATATATATATATATATATATATATATATATATATATAAGAGTCGGGGAAAACTCCAACTACCCCTCGGCCTATTCCTCGACATATAGCATATGAGAAAGTATAGCATATATGAAGGCTCTCCCCGCCCACCTCTCTCACCCGCATTTGCGGGACAGAAAGCTGAAACGATACCTGAATGTGCTGAAAAAAAGAACGCAAACAGGAATTTTTTATAAAATAGTTGAAACCTATCTACTTTACTCAGATCTGTAATTTACACTCAGGTGGTACCATCTAGGTCAGGGTGTGGATTATCTTGTCAAATCGAAATTTGAACTGTTCGACTGACGACTGTTCACCACTTCCGCAGATTTTGTACGAGAAGAAGTTTGCCCAAATGCTAGTATGGAATTGCGGTAATTCCAGTTTGAAACCGTAGTTACGTGTAGCATTTGCGTTTAACGTGAACAGCCTCCTGTGATCAACGTTTTCAACTACTCCTATTATCTTAAAAGTTTTAATCAGCTGGCCTCTTAACCGGCACGTCTCCAAGGAGAACATCCCCAGTTCTCGTAGCCTATGCTGATAACTTTTATGTCTAAGGGAGGGAATCAGTTTGTGGCTCTGGCCTGTACCCTATCCAGCCGTTCAATATCCATCCTCAGTGTTGAGGACCAGAACTGTACGGCGTATTTAAGGTGTGGCCAGACTAGAGAGTTTTACAAGGCGAGAACAATCTACTTATTTCGGAAGCGAAAATGTCTTTATATGTACCCTAGTATTCTCTGGGTCCTTTTTTCTACCTGGAGGCACAGCTTAGAGAACCTTAGATCACTGATGATTAGCACGCCGAAATCTTTCTCAAGGTCAGTGGTATCTAGTTGTTTGCCTAGCAAGGAGTAGTTTTACTGAGGGTTAGCATGGCCGATGTGCATTACCTTGCACTTGTCAAGGTTAAATGGCATCTGCCACATTTCTGACCACTCGGCTATCCTGAGAAGGCTATTTCGCATGCGTTCCACTTCTTCTCGCAAGCTTACAGTACAACCTAGTTTGCTATCGTTGGCGAACTTGGCTATCAAGCATATTAGCCCTTCGGGCACTCCGCTACTGACTGGCGTCCATTGCGAGGCTATCCCGTTGATCTTTACTCGTTGCCTCCGTCCCGAGAGCCAGTTTTTCATCCATTCGGCTACCTTGCCGTTAATGCCAAGGGTGCTTAATTTTTTAATTAACCTGCGGTGTGGTACCTTATCGAAGGCTTTTTGAAAGTCCAGGTATATGATATCCATAGCTCGACTACGGTCATACTCCCTTAAAATACCGTGGAAAAATTCTAGTAGATTAGTGAGACATGAACGGTTTTTGCAAAATCCGTGCTGGGAATTCAAGATCAGGTTGTGTGACTCTAAGTGCTGCACTATACGGTCTGCGATTATTCCCTCAATTAGTTTGCCTACGATGGATGTCAGACTAATAGGCTGGTAATTACCTGGGCATTCGCGGTCCCCTTCTTTTTAATGAGAGTTACGTCTGCTATTCTCCAGTCTTCCGGCACCTCTCCAGTTTTCAAAGATTTGTTGAAAATGGTGGTGAGGTGTGGAGCAACCTTTTCACTAACTTCTTGGTGGACTCTAGGAAGAAAGCCATCCAGACTTGGAGACTTATACGGGTTAAGGTTTCCTAGTCTGGCTACTACTTCGTTTCTCTCTAAGACTATTTCGCATAGGTTTACGCCTTCTTCGAGATGAACCCCCCTGCTTTGGAGCTGGACCGTCAACTTCCCTCGTAAATATGGAGGCGAAGTAGCCCTTCAATACGTTGGCGATGTCTGGTACTGACTTCCGTAACACGTCATTGTCATCTCTCAGCGGTCCTATGCTATGGCGAATCGGCTTGCGGCTATTGACATGCAGGAAGAATTCTTTCGGGGTCTCTTTACAGAGGGAGGCAACCTAAACTTCCTTGCTGCGCTTAGCTCTGCGTGCCAGTGCTTTAACTCGCTTACACTTTTCCCTGTATTGAAGAAGCCTTTCTTCATTACGGTTGGTTTTCCAGTTATTGTAAGCAGGTTTTCCTGTTCCTTATCACTGCGGCAATGCCTCGATTGAACTATTTCGGTTCCATGCTAATAGTAGTATGCTAACTGAACTTTGCTGCATTTGAAGAACAAATGTTGCCACTAAACAATTCTTTCCTTTATACACCCTCAAGTGACTCCGCATTTAAGCCTACTTCCTCCATTGCCAGGCAAGTTTTTACAATTGCGTTTCCGTTACCTCAACCCGAACTCAAATACATTATAATTCAGTTCAACATTAAATTAGTTATTTTCTGCAATAAAGAACAAAATCTAATCACTTTCCTTTCAATGCTCTCCAAAATCACATAAAGCAGACAAATGACCTCGTTGGTTGTGGAAGTGAATCAAATCAATAGCAAGTACTGGCATTTACGCGTAAAATTTAATGTTCTGAACAAGGCTAAATTATATTCAGCAGTTGAACATATCCTTAAGGTGCATAAAGAGGTATGTACTGGAACAAGGTTTGCTGACCAAAAAGTCGCGTGCCCTCACTTATTCTGATTTATGACCACACCTAACATAATATAGCCAAGCACATCATATTAGAGCCTAGGCTAGTATATCATACACTAGTGAAACATACATACCCTATAGTAGAATAACCTTGCATAGCTTAGCCTATTATAGCATTGGTTAGCTAGTCTATCGTAGCCTAACATAGTATTACCTAGCAGAGCATAGCCTAGCCTATTATACTTTAGCCTACCCTAGCATAGCATAACCCTATCTAGCCTAGGATAGCTTAGCATAGCTTAGTATACTATAACCTAGCCTAGCATTAACTATCCTAGACAAGTATAGCCTATACTATCATATTATACCCAAGTTAAGCATAGCTTAGTATTGTCTAGCCTAACATACTATTTGATATCCTAGCATATCATTTTATTGCCTAAATTAGCATAGTATATCTTACCCCTGTACATTATATCTTAGCATATTATTATTATTATTATTATTATTATTACACAAGATGAGATAAGTAGAATGGGAAAAGTGCAAATACTATAGATTGCAATTAGCAATCCCCGCACACCTACAACGTCAAAGAGGGAACGATGGTAAGAAGACAAGGAAGTTGGATAGAAGAACAAACTGGGAAAAGATAGGTAAAGAAAATCCTCAAGGCTTCCAGTCATCTATAGATTCAGTTAAATTAAATTAGGTAATAAAATTAAATACAAGATTTTTTAAAACAGTATTTAGCAACATTCAAACAAAACAAGATATACTGTATATAGAATATTCAAACAAGAAAAAACATAACAAATAACAAAATAACAGGATAATGGTTCATGATGAAAACAAGATCATATTAGCTTTCTTTTTGAAGGCATCTGCACTATTCAATGCACAAGTCTCTTCGTCCAAGGAATTTCAAAGATGGACAACACTTGGCAGAAAGCAACGCTGAAACTGGCTGCTAGTACGGCATCTGATAGAGACTGAAAACAAAGATGCCAGGCCAAAGCCTGACGAGTATTTCTCCTTGCAACAAAGCGATTTGGCAAGTAAATATACAGCGAGTGATGCGTATTGGATTGTATCTTATAGAGCATGCACACATTGCTGATCTTCCGGCGATGTGCAAGGTTCCATTGGACATTACCACCCCAAAAGAAAGCTGGCAGTATAAGAGACTCTGCCAATAAGATTCAAGTGTGAGGTAGCAGCGGACGACCAGACAGTGGCACAATATTCCAAAGCTGGGAGAATAAAGCTTCAGAAGCAAGTGGCGGACATGGAAGCATCATTGAAGGTGGCATAGGCCTTTCTCGTGATTCCTTATTTCTGCGAAACAGTAGTCATAAGAGATCTGATGTGACACTCAAAAGTTAATTTGGAATCAAATTTAACGCCCAAAATGTCCAGTTCGTCCACATCGTTCAATGCTAAACCATCAACATGGAGAGGTTCATGTTGAGGAAAAGGGCTCCGAGATGTTAAGCTTCATGTTCCATGTAGGCACCATATAAAAATGCATCGAAGATCTTCATTGAGGGAATTAGATGCAATGCTGCCAGAATGAGGGGAGTTAATAGTCGCGAGCAGAGTTACATCGTCTGCATAACCATACATAATATTTTTCTGATGCTAAAGAGGTCATCAGTGTAAATAATGAAGAGCAGAGTTCCGAGAAAACTGCCCTGCGGAACGCCCGAGTGGACAAGATGTCAGTTACTGAAGTTGGCATCAACACAAACCCTGTGGGTGCGACCCACCAGGAATTGCTCTAAAATAGATAAAATCCGTCCAACAACACCAATATCTCTTAGATTCTTCGGCAAGCCATTATGATTTACTCTATCAAAGGCAACTGATAGATCTAGTTGAACTATGCGGGCCTCATGCCCCTGGTATAGTGCTAACTGGATCTTGTGAGAGATCGTAAGAAGTGCATCCGTTGCACCAAGCTTTTTCCGATAAGCAAATTGATTACAAGGGAGAACACCTGATCTCTCAAGAAAGCTGGAAAGGCGAGCTGCAACAAGGTGCTCAAAAGCTTTACAAAGTATTGGTGTAATAGATATTGAACGATAATTGGAGGGATCAGGGAAAGGAGTTCCCTTAGGAATAGGCGTAATGTGAGCCACCCTCCAGCACTCGGGGAACGATCCAGCTCGCATGCAGCATCTAAATACTGCACTCAGTTTTTTTGAAATTACAGCAGAAGTTTCCTTGAAAAACAAAGGAAACATCTTAAGGGGATCTGTGCCCACATATGGATCAAGAGCATTGAATAGCTTCGCCACTTCTTTGGACCGAAATGCAATTTTACTAAGAGTAGGCATAATGGCCATTTCTTGATTGAAAATTAATTGCTCTCTACTAAGTTTAGAGTCAAAGTGCTTCATCAAAAGATCAGCTTTTTCCTTAGGACTCGTGATAAGTTGACCGTTCTCAGAGAGCAGTGGGGAAAGTAATGAGCTGCAGCCAAAGACCACTGATTTAAGGGTGGACGACTATTTATGTGGATCAGTGGCGCTTAATAATTTATCCTTGGCAGAGCTGTGATATTTCCCTTCCGCATCATGATAAATCCTCTCTGCTTTAGATCTTGCTAGAACATACTCGTTCCAAGATTCTCTTGTGTGTAGCTGAGACCAGTGGCGGTATGCTGCCTGTTTGGCATCCCGAGCAGTGTTGCATTCCACTGTAAACCAGGCTTTATCATTGAACCGGTATGAGATCCTTTTAACAGGGACTCGGCGAGAATAATACTAAGTATCTGTTCATTGAAAGCGGACATGGGCTCAGCACTGCAAAGAATGGCCCCTAATCGGATTCTGGAAGCATCATCACGGACATTATTCCAGTTAACCCTGTTTTTTAGATAAATCTCCTTCGTAATAGTATAAGAAGGGACAGGTTGCCTAAGATCAAGTTTGATACTGATGGCAGAGTGATCGGATGTACCTATGGTTGCATTAATTTCTGCTTTAACAATATCAGGTAGCCTATAATAAACTAGCATACATAGTATAGCCTATTCTAGGCTTGCCTAGCAGATTATAGCATATTATATATAGCCTAGTCTAGTCTAGCAGAGTATCGGCGGAATAGTTATGATGTTATTGCCAAAACAAAATAATTTTCGGGCTAAACTTGGTAGGACTTTGATAATTATAGCATTCGAAAGAGAATGTAAAACAACATAAGGTTTTCAAATTTTGTTAGAATCGGCAGAATAGTTATGATGTTATTTAAAAAACAATAAAAAGCAAAACGGGGACCGACCGACATAGTGAGATGTAGAGTCGCTCGTGACCTGACTCGCACGCAACTAATAAGTCCAATAAATGTTTGAGGATTAACCATAAATAAAATCGTTAGCATAATGTTATCAAGTCCTGGAAAGGTATGCTTCTTCCTCTTTATCTGAAAATGTAGGTTTCTTCATCTTCAGCTGGGAAGGAAGGTTTCTTCATTTTCAGTAGGGAAGGTAGTTTTCTTCATCTTCAGCTGTAAAGGTAAGTTTCTTCATCTTTAGCTGTGAAGGTAGGTTTCTTCATCTTTAGCTGTGAAGGTAGGTTTCTTCCTATTTAGCTGGGAAGTCAGGTTTCTTCATCTTCACAGGTGACGGTAGGTTTTTAATCTTCAGCTATGAAGGTTGTTTTCTTCATTTTTAGCTGTGAAGGTAGGTTTCTTCATCTTTAGCTGTGAAGGTAGGTTTCTTCATCTTTAGCTGTGAAGGTAGGTTTCTTCCTCTTTAGCTGGGAAGTCAGGTTTCTTCGTCTTCGGCTAGGAAAGCAGGTTTCTTAATCTTCAGATGGAATGGTAGGTTTTTAATTTTTAGCTGTGATGGTAGTTTTCTTCATCCTATGCTGTGAAGGTAGGTTTCTTCATCTTTAGCTGGGGATGTAGTTTCCTTCATCTTTTGCATTGAAGGTGTTTCTTTATGTTCAACTTGGAATGTAGGTTTCTCCATCTATAGCAGTGAAGGTAGATTCGTTTAACTTCAATTGGGGAGGTAAGTTACTTTATCTTCTGATGGGAAGGTAGGCTTCTCCATCTCTAGCTGTGATGGTAGGTTTTTGATCTTTAGCTGGGAAGGTATGTTTCTCCCTCTTTAGCTGGGAAGATGGGTTTCTTCATCTTGAGCAAGGAAAGTAGGGTTCTTGATCTTCAGTTTGGAAGTTAGGTTTCTCAATCTTCAGCTTTAAAGGTTGGTTTCTCCTTTTTCAGCTGTGAAGGTAGGTTTCTCCATCTTCAACTGGGAAGGTAGGTTTCTTCATCTTCGGCAAGGAAAGTAGGTTTCTTTATCTTGAGATGAAATTATTTGTATTTTAATCTTAAGCTGTTAAGGTAGTTTTTTATCTTTAGCTCTGAAGGTAGGTTTCTTCATCTTAAACTGGGAAGGTAGGTTTCTTTATCCTTAGCTAGGAAGGTGGTTTCTTCATTTTCAGCTGGAAATGTAGGTTCTTTCATCTTTAGCAGAGAAGGTAGATTTCTTCATCTGCAGCAGAGAAAGTAGGTTTCTTCATCTTCAGCTAGAAAGGTAGGCCTCTTCATCTTCAGGTAGGAATGTAGGTTTCTCCGTCTTCAGCTTGAAACGTACTTTTCTCCATGTTCAGGTAGGAAAGTAGGTTCCTTCATCTTCAGTTGGAAGTTAGGTTTCTTCATCTTCAGCTAAGAAGTTAGGTTTCTTCATCTTCAGCTTGAAACAAATGTTTTCTATCTTCAGGTAGGAAAGCAGTTTTCTTCACCTTCAGCTGGGAATGTAGGTTTCTCCATCTTCAGCTTGAAACGTACGTTTCTCTATCTTCAGGTAGGAAAGTGTTTCTTTACCTTCAGCTGGGAATGTAGGTTTCTTCATCTTCAGCTTCGAAGGTAGGTTCCCCTGTCTCCAGCTAAGAAATTGGCCTTCTTCATCTTCAGATTGGAAGGTAGTTTTTTTAATCTTCAGCGGTCAAGGTAGGTTCCTTCATCTTTACTAGGGGGAGGTAGGTTTCTTCATATTTTTCTGGGAAGGCAGGTTTCTTCATCTTTCCTTGGAAGGGATGTTTCGTAATCTTAGGTTGGAAATATAGGTTTTTTCATCGTTATCAGAGAAGGTAGGTTTCTTCCTCTTAGGTTGGAAATGTAGGTTTCTTCATCGTTATCAGAGAATGTAGGTTTCTTCCTCTTCAGCTGGGAAGGTAGGTTTCTTCATCCTTATCTAGGTTAAGTAGGTTTCTTCATCTTCAGCCTGGAGTTAGGTTTCTCCATCTTCAACTGTACAGGTAGGTTTTTCCATCTTCAACTGGGAAGTTAGTATTTATACATCTATAACTAGAAAAGTAGGTTTCCTTCTTCTTAGCTTGGACGGTAGGTTTCTTAATCTGCAACGGTGAAGCTAGCTTATTTAATCTTTAGAAGGGAAGATAGATTCCTCCTGTCATTAGATGGGAAGGTAGGTTACTTCCCCCTTAGCTGGGAAGGTGGCTTTTCTTCATTTTCATCTGAAAAGGTAGTTTTTTTAACTTTAGCTGGAAAGGTAGATTTCCTAATCTTTAGCAGGTAAGGTAGGTTTTCTTTATCTTCAGTTGTGAATTTAGGTTTGTTACTCTTCAGCTGTGAAGGTAGGTTTCTTCATCTAGAGCTAGGAAGGTACGTTCTTCATCTTCAGCTGATAAGGTAGATTTCCTAATCTCCAGCGTTGAAAATACTTTTCTTCATCTTCAGTTGTGAAACTAGTCTTCTTCGTCTTCAGTTAGGAAAGTAGGTTTCTTTATCTCGAGCTGGGAAGGTAGGTTTCTTCATCCTCTACTAATATTTTCTTTTAATTATTCAAAAAGTTTGTTTCAGTCTGATTTTTTATTCCATTTCTACATCGGGTCTCTTGTATCCTTAACTCTTCATCAACTCAATAAGTTAAATCAATTGATTACAGACAGCCATTATATAATTCACCTTAACTTGGCATAAAACTATAAATATAAATATAAAGAAACCAGGCAATGGCTTCGCCACTCCTCCTACGCGGGGAGCTTGCGCTTCGCTACTAAGATTAAAATTTAAAATCTAAAAAAAAACATCCATGGTTAAATTTTTATACATTTTCTGAACTTTGCTAATTATAATAATTTTAAAAAAAGAACTCTGAACTAAATTTCCCCCCTTTTAAAATATCATGTTGCTAAACAATAGTTATAGAAGATGTATAAAAATAAATTTTCTGAACTTCACCATTTGTAATTCTTTGGGTTTTAAAAATTTCACAAAATTTCGATACTTATATTTATTTCTGAACTTTACCATTTTCATTTTTGATATTATATAATAAGTATTAGAAATAACTTTGATAAAAAACATAAGTCATAACCAAACTAAGAGGAATATTATTATTTAAATACTGAAAAAATTCCCCTTCTTATATTATAGAGTTAGTGATGATGATGATGATGATGATGATGATGATGATGATGATGATGATGATAAAAAAATTAAATGGGACTAGCTGAGTGGAACAAGAGGAAAAGTCCCTCCAATGACTTGCAGCGTTTTGCGATAAGATGATAAATGGTTATTGCATTAGTGTTTCCCTTGGTTCAAATTACTTACAAGTGCCTTTGAATGGCTAAATGAGGCTTCTGCCACTAGATGGCGCCACCCAGCGCTAAATTCGATGGCAGATTTGAAATCTCCAGGGTGAA
Organism: Ceratothoa steindachneri; assembly: GCA_963969495.1. Lineage (NCBI taxonomy): Eukaryota > Metazoa > Arthropoda > Malacostraca > Isopoda > Cymothoidae > Ceratothoa > Ceratothoa steindachneri. The sequence continues at coordinate 121,926,273 of OZ018324.1, forward strand.
TAGCCCTATGTCCCATGGTCATATGGGTCATTTCATGGCTCTAAATGGATACAATTTTACTTTACTCCTTTTGAAAAAAAACGACGCCTTGACCTGGCGCTTCACCGCAGGTAAAAAGACGCTTCCGATCTTAGCGGCCAGTCCATATTGAGTCTGGTTAGTCGCCGAATGGAGGCCCGATTCGGGTGGACGCCATGGCCTCTTTCATACGCTGTAGATACACCCCAACAAATTTATTTTTCTTAAGTTAACTATGCAAATATAAATATGCGAAAAATTATCTTTATGCCCTTCTTGTTCAGTCCTTTTACTCACCTCACGATATCTCCATATTTCTTATGAAGGTCCAACATTAGTTCATCCAAACTCCTGTACTTTGGAATGAAGCCAATCAATGGTATACGCCATGGGCCTGGGAATCGAGGAAACGAATCTCAGAATTTATCCGAAAAAGCAAAAATCCTTGCACTAATCTCAATGTTTGCCTGAACCATGTAAAGAACTGTAAAATTAACTGTAATTGAAGGGAACTTTAAATGAAATATCTCTCGATTAAAATATAACTGGTTCGAAAATTATATCTATTACTTAATTTCTATATTATTACTACCTGGTGGATAGTCAGACGGCTTCTTCAAAATTGTATACAACATCGACAAAGTCACAAGTATAAGAAGGATTTCGACCAGCATTTTCTCTTTCCTGAAAAAAAAGCATCGAATTTTCATTTTGAATTTTGAGTCCTTCAACCGACTTACTTTAAATTTCATTTATGCACTTCTAAATTGTCATTAACTAAATTAATATTAAAGTCCATAGAACTATTAACAATGCACGAGTGTTCTTGTGCTCTTCTAAGTCCTGAAGTTCGTAAAAGTTCTATAGTTATCGGAAACTTGAATAGAAAAAATCTAGCAAAAGATAATAATTAATTTAACTTTCGTTTGTTACTCGACGCGTGCATTCACTCATATGTACACCTAAGACGTACGGTAGAGAAAACCGCGGACAACAGCTGGACAACAACTGATCGGAGACGCTCTTCTCAAGACGCCACTCTTCCATTTAATAACTACTCACCACTCCATCCACTGTCACATAGTCTATCGTTCGCAATTAGTAATTAGTATTGCTTTTTTTTGTTGGTGATACTAAAACTGTATGGCCGAATAGCCCCGAGATTTTGACGAAGGCTATGGGATGTATCTGGTTATCCCACATAGCCTTCAATGAATGTCAATTGTATTGTTGATTTGTGTCATTGTGTGCGTTGCAGAGTTCTATTATGTGTTTGATTGTGAAGCAGGTGGTATTATATTATGAGAACTCTGTTTTCATAAGGAAAGGAAGATTCAGTAGGGTGGATGTCAGGGAGGCCTGAATGCAGCAGTCTTGTGCGAAATTGAATAGATAGAACGCTGAGTTAAGTGGGTGTGGAATTGTTTGAGGAATCTAGTTTTGGGTGGGTAAGGTGGGAGGGTGGAGTTATTTCTAATGTATTATGAATTAGGTATTGTTTTAATGTTTCTTCGCGAGAGTAATTTAGAATGTGATGTGGGTTTGTGGAGGTTGCGGCTAGTATTTATGTGCCTCTCATCTCAAGGTGATCCCTGACCTTGAGAACTCTGGTTTCAGAATGTAGGTGATCAATGAATACAGGAGGTGTGTAGCCTGTAATTGATTTTATGGCTTTGTTATGTATGTTCTGCTGAGTGTTGAGGAATCTTTGAAAGAGGGTAGGGACTCAAGTTGTGTGTCTATAGCCCATCCCTAAGCTTATCAATTCTTTATTAAGTGTGGTCGTGGTTTTTGTTTTGTCCGAATTTTGTGTTTTGTCCTTTGAGGGCATCATGTCTTGCTGTGCTTTGTTTTGTGTCTCTGCTTTTCGAATGTCAATGACGTAATTTATGTTATGCGAAGAATTTTGAGGTTGTGGAATTTTTTTTTTATTGTTCGCTGTGTAGTGTATTGGTTTCCCATGTGTCAATTGTGAGGAGTGTTGCTGTGGATTTGGAAATTGGATAAGAACTACAAAGCGAAATGTCCTCCACAAATTCGTACACAAGATGACTCAATTATCAAGAGAATTGGTGAACGCACTCATTCAGCTAAGATAGCTCATTTGAAGTATCCATAGCATTCAACCAAGCTAAAAAGAGAAGCCGATTATAGATTATGGAAGAGTTTCGATCCAGCAATAAATGACGACAAAACCCAAACAACTCGTGCGAAAGATTGCACAGATCTTTTGGTCAGTTAATTATGTTATCCCATCCAAGTATTTGGAAGTTTCTGACTGCTCGACAAAAAGGACAATGTTGAGGGGAAGCCAAAATTGAAAATTATTTTGCCGGTGAAGAACCTCTTCATCCCAAGAAGAAATATAGACATTTCAGAAATAAGACAACTCATTGCAAATGATTTTGAAAATGTGTCCAGTTCTGAAATATTTACGTATTATTGCTTATAATTGTGAGTTTTAATCTAAATATTTCTTTTTATAGTCTTAATTAGGTTTAAAACTTTTTGTCGTACATACTTTTTGAATAACTTTTTTTTTAGTTTTACCTTAATGAGCATATTTTTAAATGCATTTAATATTCTATGAATTAAATAAATCAATTAACTCTATCCTTTTAACTTATTAACTCACTCCAAACGTGTATATGGAAGCTCTCATGTTAGCGTTAATTGACAACCGAAACTGATGTTAGATTCTACGTTTGTCGAATCTACATAATTATGTTATCAAAACGATGATATTTCCACGCGATAAAAAATCCGGGAATCGTTTGCTTTTTATTTGTTTGACGGTATGGTGTCTGTTGATGTGATTGTATAGTGTTATTGTTGGACAGTGTGATATTATTTAGCGTTTTGTAGAGTTTGCTAATGTTGGTTCTGTGGTCAAGTGTTTTGGCAAAGTTTTGACAGTGTAATATTTTCTCTTCTAGAATTTGTTGTTAATGAATGAACCAAAATTACATCCCATTTTGATCATTAACTCAAGCTGTGTACTTATGATGCACGCACACATGCTAAATTATAATATTTCATACATTGCTCATTTTTTCTATCTCTGCTTAAATTACAATTTATTACTTTAGTTTAATTTGCAATTTAACATCATCACCTCTAAGGAGAGAGATATATTTTAAGTGCCCAAACTTATTGAGGAGCATGTTTAAAAGAAAAAATAAGAAGGAGCTGATCGGTGTAGGGGGAGGATAGATGCAATTAAAACGTTTGTTGCCAATTCTTTCGAGTCCTGAAGCCACCGTCATCAAGGATATTCGAACAGGGGCGAATCAGCCACTTTGCTGCCTTTAAACGCCCTCAAATCCATCAAGAATCCTAAGGAATCAGATTTAACCTTTTTTTATACTAAAGTGAGTCACTTTGACTATTTTCAATCTTTGGACGGCATATTCACGAAGGCCACCGAGAAACTAAGGCAAAGTGAGCAAAAAATAAAATAGATATCGTCTAGATTTTGACTTATCCAAAAATGGCTGCCAGTGAGACATCCGCAAGTCATCAATACCGATCATTAAATATTAAGCGTCCGGTTTTCCTCTAAAATCAAATTAAGGCGATTTCCCAATTTAAATTTTATCTGATTAGAAACTAAAGAACAAATGCGTTAATTCGAGATGATTTAGAAAGAGGATTGATACTAAAGCACAGAAATGGTAATGATATGATACATCTATGAGTTTTAATACTCATAATGCAATAAATTGCTCATACTCACAACGAACCTAAATGAATGGGACAACTTTCACAATTCGAAGATAAGGCGGTAGAAGAATATGTCAATTGACTAAGTCTAACGTAAAGCCCTTTGAACAAATTAACATATCTACTCCACATTATGGTGTCACCTACACGACTTTTATCACTTCTACGTCTTTAAATTATTATCATATACTTAAGTACCAACTGATACTTTTACTCCAATTACTGTAATTATTGAATTTCATGGCTTACTTCTAGGAACGTTGAGTATCTTCGGCTCGGTTCTTTCGACAGAACGTCCTACCTCGAAATCGTAGAGATGACTAGTTGGCGGCTGCTGCCATGAGTCGCATCATTTGTTTATAGCTACAGCCACTAACACTCCCCCGCCCCCCGAAATATGAGACTCATGCTTAATAGTTCATTTCCTAGATATTCTTATCTGCTTTGCTTCTCATTCCTACGCGAGTCTCTACCACAATTGTTTGATATGCGCCCCCTTGCGGAATCAACGCCGATTCAAGGAAGTTGAATTTCCTTCTTCACCCGAGCGCCCCAAGTAGTCTCTTTTTAATTCTACACTTTAAAGTTGGTAGTTCTAGTTCATTCCATGAATCCCACTAATTCAGGTTAGTAAGACTAGGAATCTTTGTGGGTGCTCTACGCTGCACCCTCTCGAGCAATATGAACTCCTAAATTGCATGCCCAAACCCAATAGTGGCCCTACTATGGATTTAGAGATGGCAAACCGATATAAGCAAAGAGACCGAGGTATAAATCCGCCAATTTATTTCGCCTTCTTCAATGAGATGGCTTATTCCCGTGGCTCTCCAGATCAGCCGTCACAATTGTTCCTAAGTCGTTATCTTCCGCAGTTTCTGTAATTGATTGATTAATTATTTATTCTCTACGAACAATTCTTGACATGGTGGCCGAAATGGTATATCTTGCATTCCCTACGATTTAACCCTTTTTCCCACATCTTCGCGTTTTGATGTTCCACAAAGCTCGTCTCTTGGTCCGTTCCTTTTTAATATCTGTCTTCTTCCCTTTGGGATTTTTGTGCTTCACTTTCGTCTGTCATTTCATCACAATGCCGATGATACGAAAATCGACCTCTCCATCTATCTAGTCTGGCTTGCTGAGAATCACTTTCAAGGTTCTTCTCCTTACAAATAATATCTTACACACCACAGCACCCTCCTGCCTGTTTTCCTCATTCAACCTATCCCGGCCCCTAAGAACCCAACATTGCGGTTCTGCCACCTTTCTTTCTCTTCGTCGTAGTCGTTAGGGTTGCATAGATGATGATGATGAGTTCTCGATATTCGCTCATGAATGTGGAATGATCTTCTCACTCCCTTGCTATTTACCAAATCGTTCACCTTCTTATCATCAACTAAACGTTATGATGGTACTATTCATTGCCTAATTTAGGAGTTGATAAATTCTAAGGGAACATAAACCAATCTCTGAAGTACTCCACTAATAACAGTCACGAACTCCTGATCTTTCCCCTCTATAAAAACACGTTGGAGATTGTCCTTGGCTCGATATAGGATGGTGGTGACTACATACATATTACTCTATAGTTATGCATGCAGTTAATGCTAATTAACCAAATTTTATCCAAGTATATGAACGATTAAATCTAGTGTAATCTCATGCAGAACAGACTTTACAGAAATAGGAACTAGAAAAAAATAAGCAACCACTCCTCGCTAGTTTAAAAAGAAGTAAGGGCGGAAGTCAGAGGTGAAGGACAAGTGAAAGAAAGAAAGGATATAGAGAAGGAATTAGTTTAACGAATCTAATTATTTTGAAGTCATATTTTAACGTAATATTTATGTAGTCTGTTCTTAAACATATTTATTGCAAAACTTCCAACAAGACCCACAGGTAGGTTATTTAACGTTTGTGTTATTTAATAAGAAAAGAAATTTTGTGCTATCGCAGTGTTAAATCTTTTGTTTACTCATTTGAAACCGTTATTTATAGTACCTCACAGTTACATACCTCAATTATTGAGTCATAATTTATATTGTGAACCCGTTTAGTAATTTAAAGAAGTCACTTAGTTGGCAGCGTAGATTAAGATCATCCAGTGAAAGTAAATTGAGGTGCCCCAGTTTTGAGGGGCACGATCTATTTCTAAGTTGGGGAATAAATTCCCCACTCAATGCATCACGACTATTTCCGTGAACCTACTCCCCCAAAGCCGCGACTGTATCAGTTCGCTTTCTGTCAACTTCGAGTATAGCCCACAAAGGGGACACATCGCCATTTGATGTAACCATCCCCTGTACTTTTATGAGGCGACTGAATTTTCGCAAAACGGTTGTGGCACATTCACGTTAATGTTCCAGTCTTGGAGATCTTTGCTATCGAACAGATCACTGAGGAAAACTACTAGTGTAAATTATTAACTTTTTCCATTGTAACGACCCTCTGCCTTCGGTTTTCCAGTCAGTTTTCAATTAATTTTAGTGCATTGCCCCTTATTCTGTGCTTTTTTAGCTAATCAATATTCCATTATGTGGAAAGGTATTAAAATCATTTTTGTAGTCGAGATAAACTGCATCTCTCTCCTGGTCAAAAGTTGTGATAATTTTGTGAACCAAATCGAGTAAATTACTTAACCATGAACATCCGTGTCGAAAACCATGCTGCGGGTAATTTATTAAGTTATTTAATTGCAGATACTTCACGATGTTATCTCTAGTAATAGATTTCAGGAGTTTACCAACCAGTGATGAAGAGAAATGGCCCTAAATTTTTAGGATCAGTTTTTATGCTTCTTTTAAAAATTCGTCCTACATTTACCTCCTTGAACACTAAACCCCTCGATATTAGACTGCTAGCTGGCTGCCGAACTAACTCTACGTCGGTACTCATCACTTGCATAAGTAGTATTGATCAGCAGATCTCGAGTGCACATGTATATAACGTTACCACAACCATACCCCATGTAAACTTATATGTCGGTCTCTCCTCCACCTTCTATATACCCCTGAATCGCAGATAATTATAATAAATTCAACGCACACATACATACCTACTTACTGGTAGAGTTGTGTAAAATGATTATTGTCAATGTAATAATTTGTTTTAGAGGGAAATATTCAGATTTGGAAATTGGCTTTAGCATTAGTCGAAAACTCAATATTATGTATATATATATATATATATATATATATATATATATATATATATATATATATATATATATATATATATATATATATATCCTGAACCACGATAATAACTTGGTAAGGGAAAGTTAGGATTTCTTGGTTCTCTGTTACTCAATTTTGATGAAATTTTCCCAACTGGTCTGCGCAATGGTTTCATTAGTCTGTCTTACGTCCTTCAATTGTGCTTAAAGAGAATAGACGCTAATAGACGCTATTAGCGTCTATTCTCTTTAAGCAAAATGTGACATCGAAAAGGCCTAAACGATGAAGAAAATTTCGAAGATTTGGGTAGTATAAGTTTTGAGGATATCCGTTTTGTTGGACAAAAGTACCGAAGTCTTCGAAATTATCCCAATGAAAATTCAAAACCGAAAACCTCCTCATACAACGTCCCTAAAGAGAAGGTTTTTGTACCTCTCCCATATATAGGAGCTCCTCAACTCCCTTCTCTAGACCAAACCCTCACCCATTCTTAAAAATTCCTTTACGGCCACATACTTTCTACCCATTTTTCAAAACCCACGCAAAAGACGACATCTTTTCAACATTAAAGACAAAGTGTCAACACTGCTTCAATCATCCATCATATATGAGTTCACCTGCTCGAGATGGAATTCTGAAGTATATTTGGGATCGACACTGGACACTACATGCCCGTATTTGTGCACATTTATGCATCAACCACAGAGCTGGAGCCCTCCCTAACTACTCCTGAATTCTCCCCTATACGACTACATTATGAAACTAGACATCCACACCAAAAATACACCTCAAACAACTTTTCAATTAAAGATACAGACAACACCGAAAGTCATCCTCGAACACTGGAATCCCTTTAGATTAAATTTACAAACCCACTTTAAACTCGGACACAAGCTCCTTACCACTATTACTACACCTATTAACACCCATGAGCCATACACGCCCAAACCACTTCCACCAGAACCAACCAATATCGTTTCCATGATTTTATTTTTATCTCTCTTTTGTACAGCGAAGACGCACAAAACAGGTCAGTCTCAGGTTTTGCTTAAAAATAAACAAATATTTCCACTTTACTATCGATTAAAACATAAGGCATTTTCACTATTTCACATTGCCTAATTGTTCCTCTTATTCCCGATTTTAAAACCGGCATTTATTTGCAATTTCCTATTTACAATTCCATGGAAAGAGATTCACTTAAACTGAATTTGAATACTCACACCTTCGCTGCTTCACATTGCCCATATGATTTCTTTTAATCTGATAACTATTCTAAAAAATTCTTATGTATATTTCTTATTTTCGATCCTTGAAAATGAGTTCTTACTCGAAACGTCGGTATCAAGGAATTAAAAAACTATGATGAAAATCCTAAATGTGGTCTAATTTCATATTTGTGATTTTATTTTCAAATTTCTCGATTCAGGCTGTTGATGAGTTCTTTGAAATTCATTAAAACTCAGATTTAAAGGAGAGTAGGAGAAGAGCATTTCACCATTTCACATCCCTTTTCTTTTAACAAATTCTGAAACATTCGATAATCATTTTTTTCTCTAAAAGTTTTATTTTCGTTAAAAATATGAATAATTCACTAGCCTGCGTTTCAAATCTTTTTTCCAAATTCTGAATTTAGCAATATAATTAGTTTTATTTGGTCAGGTCTGGTTCCTAAGATATACTCGATTTATATTCCAAAATAGCGTTATCATCTAACTGTTGATTACTTCTGTTTTGTCACATCTAGTGATAAATAACCATACATAACCTATTTTATTCATTTTTTCATGTTTAGATTTGCATTACAATGGATTGTATGAGTAAAAATCATCCGAACAGGTTTTGTTACATCTGCGGATATAACGCTCTTTCAGACCCTCAAGCAAAACTCATGGATTTTGTGAAAAAGGCCTACTACGCTTACTTTAGAGTGAAACTAGGGGCCCAGAATAAGCCATTTACTTCTCATATTTGCAGTAAAACATGTATGAAAAATTTACGGGATTGGCGTAATAAGAAAAGGAAGAGTATGCCACTTAGGGTCTCAATGGTGTGAATGGAAGGCAAAGATCACGTCACCAACTCCTACTTCTACATGACAAATTGGAAAGGCATCAATCGCAAGAACAAGCACCATGTTTATTACTCAAATGTTCCTTCTGCTATAAAACCAGTCCCACATGGCTCTGATCTTCCTATTTCTGAGCCTCATTTTCCAATGGGTTCTAGTTCTGATTCTGAGGCTAGTGTCACTACCGATATAGCTGAGTTTGATGCCTACAAGCCAGAAGAGAGCGACCAACTGGTGTCATTTACGCAACCCGAATTCAACGACCCGACACGAAACCTGAACCTTTCCAAAGAATATGCTCAGCTATTGGGTTCACGTCTTCGAGAGAAATGTATGCTAGCACCAGGGACAACATTCTTTTGGTATCGGGACCGCGAGAAAGAATTTAGGAATTTGGTACGTTTGATAAAGCCTCTTGACTGGTGAACTGTAACAACGTTACTGACTTGCTCAACTTATTGGGCCTGAAGTATAATCTTATGGAATGGAGACTTTTCATCGACTCATCTAACAGAAGTCTTAAGGCAGTTCTTCTTAATAACGAAAATAAGATTTCATCAATCCCTGTTGGACACTCAGCTGCAATGAAAGAAACCTGCAACAACATGGACCGTCTGTTGTCTGCTCTCAACTATCAAGATCTCAAATGGCTGATCTTTAGGAATCTTTAAGTTGTTGGACTCATTTTAAGCCTTCAAGGTGGGCACATAAAGTATCCATGCTTTGTGTGCTTGTGGGACAATCGGGCTGAAGACCAGCATTATGTCAGACGAGACTTGCCGAGAGACAAGGATTAGAACCCGGTTCGCACAACGTTCTGTCCCACCCTCTGGTTGAACTGAGCATGATACTACTTCCACCCTACACATCAAACTCAGTTTTCTGAAGCACTTTATCAAGGCAATGGACATGGAAGATAGAGGATTTGCTTTCCTCCGTCAGAAATCTACACGAGTCAGCATGAAAAAAACTGAAAGCAGGTGTATTTGATGGTCCTCAAATACGAAAACTCATCAAGGACACCAGTTTTGATGAAGCACTGAATCCTGCTAAATTCTATGTCTTGTACCCCCTTGAGGCAGTTATTGCAAACTTCCTTGGCAATCAGAGAATTCCTCAGTGTGAGAAGGCGGTTAATGATTTAATGGAGAATTTTCGCAAACTTGGCGCGTGCATGTGAATGAAAATGCACTTCCTTCGGTCCCACCCGAACTATTTTTCCCCAAATTGTTGAGACTTCAGTGAAAAACAGGGTGAGTGGTTTCATCAAGATATCTGTGTGATGGAGGAATGCTACCAAGGGCATTAGGATGTCAACTTTTTGGCTGAGTACCCCTGGTGCCTGAAAAGGAATTTGGTGTCTGCTAGGCCCAATCGGAAGTCCTTGAAGAGACCATTCATCCACATGAATAGCTTTTATATATATCTTTTGCTCTTCTTGGTATAAATTAGAACATTCTGTAAACCTTATATTTATAAATCAGTTCAAAATTGACTATTGTGTGTACATTCGCCTACAAATAGATCGGAATCTAGGAATTTCTGTCATGTGCTCATATCTCAAAAATTTCATCTGATTAGATAAAATGGCATGATTTTTGGATTCAGCGCGAAAAACTGGCTTAAAATAAGATATTAAAGTGTGTGTTAGACCTTGAAAAGGTTTCCAGTACATATCCATAATCTATAACACTATATTTTAACTTTGGAAAATTTCAGGTTATTTCCTAAGATTTTTTAACTGTTGAAACACCATGTTTGTTACTTTAATAATAATTAAAGTAACAAAGATATGTACTGGAAACGGTTTTTTTTTTTTTACCAAAGCCCGTTGCCAAAGCCGGATAGGCTGTAGGCCACAGACCGAAGGTCTGCCTGTGAAGCGCAAGCTCCTCCAGAAAGAAGGGGTTCCGCTGGTTCGGCTTGTTTCTTATATATATATATATAAAAAAACGCCAATCCAATCCATAAAAAAGGCTTCTTGAAACTTTTCTTTTTTATAGAATTGGATGGTAACCCAGTAGTATGGGTGGTGCTCTTGAAAAAGGTTAAGGAACTCCAAGAAACTTTTCCAGTGGATTAAAAAATTATTACTATTACCCTGATAGTTTGGATACAGTTAGACACATTTTTATCGCTCTAATATATAAATATGTGCTTAAAATGTAATATTAATCAATGTGGTCGTCTTCGGGGGCGATCACTCAATCTAAGCGAGAACTGAAGGCCGTGCACACAGTGCAGACGATGTCCTTACTTATGCTGGACCAAACGAAATTGAGGGAGGACTTCAGCTCACTGGCGCTGCTGTGGCAGGGCTTGCATTCTTTGTCCTCAACATGCGCTCATAAACTGTAGTCTAAGGAATCTAAGTCGGGTGACTGAGGCGGCCAAAATTCCTTCGACCAGAAGTTCATGTTCGACCCCAGCCCATGTCGTCTGCACCTGGACACCATACTATTAAAAGACGTAGTCGCCTTCTTTGTGATCTTTCTTACCCAGAGCAGGACTTTCGTTGCCAAAATGTCCCTGTAATCGGCCCCGGTAAGCCTGTAACTGGCCATAAACCACACCGGCGACATCTTCTCACCATTCGAAGCCACTACGCCACGACGTCAAGCATCATCATGGATGCCGGGTGTTCGGTCGTGGACACGTAACTAATCTCAAAAAGTCCTGGATGAAGCTAACCACGCGGTCGTTTTGTTTGTTGGTAACCGGATTAACCGTGAAGTTTCTTTCATCAGAAAAGATGATGATTCTTTTGCCATGACTCTTCAAGTCGTTTAGAAGGCGACGACAGCGCTCTCGACGTTGTTTTTGCATATAGTCGGTAAGCAAAGGTTTTCCCCGAACCTTAAGATCTTGCCACCCTCCTCCTTGACGGTCCTGGACACTGTGGACACCGATATGGTCTTCTTCTTTCTGAGCGCAGTCATTTTGAGGTTCGGAGCACTTTCGAATGCCTTTTTCACAGCTAAACGGTTGACAACTTGCGGTATGCCTGAACAAGGTCGATTGTTAAGGTATTCCCCTTTCTTGAGCCTCTACCAGGTTCTGTGGATGGTCATCCAGCTGACGTTGAGCCACTCTGCAATGTCGGACTTGTTGTGGACCGCACGCGGGAAAGGAGAGATCTCGATTACTATCACTTCCATCTCAACACACCGATGCACAATCGAAAAGATGTTTTAATGACAGGTGCTGGAAAAAGTAGAATTTTAGGTTTGCTTGACGAAACCTTTTCTATCACACACGTAAACTACTCGAAAGATAAAAAAACGAATGCAATAAAACTTTTGCAAACCCCAGTATAGAATGGCAGAAAATGAATGCTAATGAATTTTATGACTTGTTTGTTGTGGGAGAAGTTTTGTGGTGAAAGACTGTGTCTGTTAACATATGGAATAATAGTAAAGAACGGAGGCGGTATCAGAGTTTAGAGTCGGGCTTGTAAATTTAATGGAGAGAGATTCAAGTGTTCTTAATTGGCTTTCTCTGTTGGCTATGTCTTTAATATAAAAGTCATCGAATGAGGGTGTATGGCCTAGGAGTTTTGTTAGCAATGTAATCTGATAGGGTAATTTTCTGTATTGGTAATGGGGGTTTCAGTTGTATGACTTATTCCGAGGTGTGTTCTACATTAAATTTACAAACCAGACTCTAAACTCCGATACCACATCCGTTCGTTTACTATTATTACATATGTGAACAACCACGGTCTTTCACCACAAAACTTCTTCCACCCCGAACAAGTTATAAGGCTCACAAGCCTATATTTTCTGATTTTCTGCCATTATTTACGAGGAAAAAATACGCAAAAAATTGGTCCCTAAATGATAAGAATCCTTAGAAACCTTTCATTTATTTAATGTTAATTCGCTTCAACTTACATTGTTTTACATTCACCTTTGATATTTACCCAAGCAATTTCTAGATGTTTAAATATCACAGATAAAAACTGTTCTTAACTTCATTCATTTAAATGTTTTCCTTCTAATGCTCCATAATTTCAATTTGTACCCCTAATAATTACCATGTGAAGATCAAACCCCAAATCTTAGGCATGTTATATATATATATATATATATATATATATATATATATATATATATATATATATATATATATATATATATATATATATATATATATATATATATATATATATATATATACATATATATATATATATATATATATATATGTAGGGGAATCGTCACTCCCCCGCTCTCTCCCAGTGGGGACACGGGTCGGTGACCACAAGAACATCCGGCCCCGGCACCGTGGGGCAAACTCATAACCACAGCCCCTCGTTACTTGCTCAATGAAAAAGCCTACCAGTTTTAAACTGCAAAATCTTCTCTACTAGAGTATATTCAATTTCACCTCAAGTAAGAAATTGGAGATGCGTTTCTCTCAAACTCGAAGGCCAGCGAGAGCCAAGGTAATTTTTCTGAGTAAAACCGTTAGAATGAGAACCCTCCTACGGCCCGTCCGCAAAGCCCCCCCCCAGCCCCCTACCCCTACCCCAGTGGGGTGACGAGGTATAAATAACAAGCATTTGGAAAAAACGTGGTAGAATACGTGAGTCTCCAGGCCACGAAGTCCCCGGATTGAGGCCGGACTACCAAGACTGGACAGGTAAATACGTGAGTCTCCAGGCTACGAAGTCGCCAGACTACAAAGTCCCCTACAAGAAAGGCAGGGCTACCAAGGGGGCTAAGAAGCAGCTCATCTTCGAGCTAGTCCCTGGTTATCAAACCGAACATTAAGTTAACTTGTTCAAGTTCAACTTACTCTTGTCAGAGAGACTCCTTATATCCTGGTGCATCCTAAAGCCCAGAGATATTCCTCGCCCTTGAGAATTATGAAAAGAAGAGGAAAAATTGCTCCCCCTCGAGCCCGTTACCCGGTGGGCATACCGAACTCTAAGTTAACTTGGTTTAAGAAACAAGTTCAACCTATTCTCGTCAGAGAAACACCCCCCTCCTCCACCTTCTATCCTGGTGTATCCCAAAACACCGAGATAGGTCTCGCCCTTGATGAATTACGAAAAGAAGATGAAAAAGGCTCCCCCTCGAGCCCGTTACCCAGTGGCCAAACCAAACTCATAAGTTAACTTGGTTGAGGAACCAAGTTCAACTTATTCTCGTCAGAGAATGCCCCCTCCCCTGCTATCTTGGTGTAGCCCAAAATACCAAGATAGGCCTCGCCCTTGAGGACGACTGGAACTAAGAAGAAGCTCATCCTCGAGCTAGTTCCTGGTTACCAAACCGACCTTTAAGTTAATTTGTTCAAGTTCAACTTATTCTCTTCAGAGAAACCCCCCTCCTTTATCCTCGCCCTTGAAGAAGACCTACACCGTCCCAGAGTACACTCCCTCCAGCACTCTCCTGAGTCAAGGTATTCAAGCCTTAGCGCATCGCTAGACAGTACGAATTACTCCTCAGAGTAATCCGAAGAGAAGAAAGGAACCTTCTTTCATCATCCCGTGGTGATATCCCTTCCTGCCGAAAGCGTGTGGACATCAGCTGCCACACTCGCCAAAGTCAGTGGTGGCTTTCAAGTTATTCGTCCGCAACCTCCCTCTAGCCGGTCGGCACGCTTCTTGGAGACAATAACATTCCCGAAGTAAAGTGCTCATTGAGTTCAAGGTCAGGCTCAAACCCGTTCCAAGAGGTATCCACAAAGATAGTGGCGGCCAGTAAAGGCCGTTAGCATTTTGTTTTGTTTTTAAATTGAAGTGAGTGGTGGGTCAACCATCACTATATTTCAAGTAGGTCAAGTTAAAAGCCATACAGAGAAATTATTGGTCTTTTTTGTGTATTTTAAAATTCGTAGTATTTCTGTGGTTCATGTTTTGTTTTTGTGTAGTAAATTGTTAAATTTAAAATATAAGTTTATTTGGGGAATTCCTGTGTGTTTCCTTATATCCTTACGTGTTAAAGCGGCTCTTCCTTAAAACAACAAAATTAGCACTCTTAGAACAAATCCTACTTCATCAAAGAAGTATATCACGACAAAAGTGGTGTCAGGTGTGGAGTGATAAAAAGGGGCATTATACCACAATATATATATATATATATATATATATATATATATATATATATATATATATATATTAGTATAGTTGGGCAGTAAATTTCTTCGTAACATGTTTTATTGAAGGCGACTGCTAACTTATTGTTAATTGTTGTTTTTTTTCGAGTCTCTCGATTTGTCTTATGTTCCGCTTTTGGCCTTGGCTTAACC
This sequence comes from Ceratothoa steindachneri, assembly GCA_963969495.1. Taxonomy (NCBI): domain Eukaryota; kingdom Metazoa; phylum Arthropoda; class Malacostraca; order Isopoda; family Cymothoidae; genus Ceratothoa; species Ceratothoa steindachneri. The sequence goes on from OZ018324.1 coordinate 121,941,513, forward strand.
CATAGATTATTTCACCAAAATTCATTAATAGGTCGTGACTCACGAGGCCATAAAATTGGTTCCCTAAGCAAAACGAAATTATTTATTGGCCTGACGCGTTTCCATATATACACATATCATTTTCAATTGTGGCTAGGAAATAAGATACATAGCTATATATATGTGGTAAGCTGCGTTAACATTTATAGGAAATGGGATTTCTCTAAACACAAGATATACATGCAAATGGTTAAGACTCCATACCGGTCACAGAATTAAGATGGGGAGAGATTATTATTAGGGGCTGACGGACGAGAAGATAGTAAGATGAATTGCGAATTTGTTTGGATATTTAATTTCGGTTGCTTTTCTTTGATGTATATTGCCTCTAATATAAGCAATTGTTGTCGGTTTGGGGCGTGTCCTAAGATTTCAGTATTCTCTTCAAGCGAATTCCGGTCCAATTGTTTTCCATGCTTTGCCAACGTATGTGGCCTGGGGGCACAGTTGCTCAAATGTTAGCTTTGTTTGGGTCATTCAGATATATGAATGGGGTTGGAGTTCACAGTCTCCCATTTTACAAGTATATTCATATATCAGGTGACTTCTTTGTTTGGGTATTATATTTGGTCCTGGGTTGTTTCTCATTATGAGATTGGAGGTTCGTTTGTTGTTGTAGTAAATTATGAGGGATAGATTATTCTCATTTTGTGTCGCTTTCCTTTATAACTCTTTCATCTGTTTTGTAGGCTGTGGTCATGCTATTCTTGTAGTACAGTTTAATGATGCTCATTTCTGCTTGTTGAGTGGTACTATCATTAAGTGACATATACCATTTTTCAATTTTTTTGCGGATAGCGGCGTGTATGTCTCTGTTTGTGAACCCATTGTTTACGAGTACTTGTGTAGCACGCTCAAGTACTTCGTGTGTATCTTTCCATGTTGAACAATGGTTGAACGTGCGGTTGATGTATGCATTTATTACGCTTTTTTTTGTAACACTCGGGACATTAGCTATTTGCATTCATGCACAGACCTAGATTTGTATTTTTTAGGTAAACGGTGGTAGTTATTTTGACGTTATGTTTAGTGGTAAGAGTATCTAGAAAATGGGAGTCGGCTATTTTGGCTACTTTCGATTGTATAGTTAAGAGAAGAGCAGTTTTGGAATGTTTATAGTGGTTCTTGCAAACAAGACCAAAAGCGGAACTATATGTATTTATAGTCAGCTACACCAGGTTTCTGCATCTTTCTTTCTGTCTTCAAATTTTATTTGAAAGACAGAAAATAAAAATGGCATAGCCCTGTGGTGGTTGTATTATGACCTGCAGATCCTGTAATTGCTTTCTTAATATATATATATATATATATATATATATATATATATATATATATATATATATATATATATATATATATATATATATATATACTATATATATATATATATATATATATATATATATATATATATATATATATATATATATATATATATATATATATGTGCGTGTGTGTGTGTGTGTAGGTGTGTGTGTGTATTCATAAGCGAGTATATACTCAACTTGTCATTATTTGCCAGTCATAATGATTCGGAGACGTGCAAATATCTAAAGACTGCCCAAGTGCTTGAAAAAAACATAAAAACAATTTAGGAGAAAGACAAGATAAAAATGAGAGATAGGATGGTCATTGGACCTACCTGGTATCAATGATTTTACTTTGTATTTACTTTATTTTGTTTTGGGCGTTGTCTCTCCATACCCTCTTGCTGATATAATATATTACAGTTTTATGTTCTTTTCCGTCCATCCTTGTTAATGAACTTGGAATAGAGATCGAACGTACTCGGAATTATTGTTTCCTTTCCCTGATGAGAGCTTATATATATATATATATATATATATATATATATATATATATATATATATATATATATATATATATATATATATATATATATATATATCGAGGCCCCCCACAAAAAATCGCACATTTAAAAAAAAAAATAATATCTCAGTACGTCCTTCTTATTCATGACAATTTTCATATGCAAGATACTTTCAATCCTCCCTTTCCGAATGCCCACAACGGAATTTAGATACCTTTTATAGTTTTCTTGCAATTAAAAAAAACAAACAAAATGGGTAAAAAAAAACAAATGTCGAATGTAAAGAAATAAATAATCAGAAATTGAACTTACCTACAGTAAATGATCGATTGAACCATTACTTTGATGAATCACTAATCTGAGTCCTTTTTCCACACACACAAACTTTTTCTTACTTCATTAATGCCACTTTCTTGCCAAGATTCACGTATTTTGTTTTTCAATTCTGGTTCAGTGAACTTTTCTTTCCGGCCTTGGTAAACCTTTTCTTTTAGTAACTCTGAAATCAAGTAATCTATGAGGTTGCAATCTGGACTTTGCGGTAGCCACTCATTTTTCGTTATTAATCTTGGCGTATTGCTAATTAGAAACGACTGTGTGGCGTGGCTTGTATGCGAAGATGCTTCATCTTGTTGCAAAATAAAGTCATTTTCTTGATACAGGTGACGACAATCAGGCAAAAACTTTGTTTTCTGGAGTTCATTGTAATTAGCAAAATTCACTTTTGTCTTTCCAGTATCAATAAAATGAACATCTGTTTTGCCATTTCAAGAGCAATGAAAGTTCTTGTATGATATTGAAAAATAAAATAATATTTTATCTCGATATTCGTTTGTTTTTTTTACCAATGTTATTTTTGTGGTAAAATGCAAGATAAAACAGTATCTAAATTCCGTTTTTTGCATTCGAAAAAGGAAGATTAAAAGTATCTTGAATATGAAAATTGTCATGAATAGGAAGGACGTTACTGAGATAATATTTTTTTTTAAATGCGTCATTAGGAGTGGGAGGGGCACCCGATCAATGGGAAAATTAAAGGCACAATTGAGCCGAAGGTTTTTATTGTTCTTCCTAAACTCAGAAGTACTGAATATTTGTCAAGACTAAGTGAAGCTTTTTTATATAATAGGAGAGAAAGTTTCATCGCTCCCATAGCAATTAATGTACCTCCAAACCCACCAATACACTACAGAGGCAGGTTACGAAAGTAAATTACAAGCTAGAAGACAAGGAGAATCGAGTGTCGTACACTTGATGGTGGGCATCGATTGTTTAGCAAAATACATCGGGCAAACGGGGAAACGACTCTAGACCGGGAGTGAAGAGCGCAGAAAAGCCCCTGGAAGGAACGGTCTCTCAGCTGTTACATTGCATTGAACTTCTCAGGCACAGGGTATAGATTGGGAACGAACGTGAGTCGTCGGGAGAGGAACGAACAAGAAGAGTATGGAATTCTTGGAACCTTAACTATCGTACGAAGACTGCAACAACAGGTATATAGTTGTAAGCAATGTATACAACTGTGTGAAATAGTATTGGCTGTATTAATTTTATTGTTTATTTAGCTACTCTTGTTTTTTTTAACATATATTTTAGTTCCCCCTATTCTTTTACATTTTAATTATCTATTACTATTTTTAAGTTTATGAGCTACAATTTTCTCTACACCCACGCACACCAGGTATTTAAAGTCGGCTGGTTCTGAGGTTCACTGAAGATCATTCGACTGGATTATGCCACACTCACTCATCCCTCTTGCCCTCACTGCTTGATTTTCAGTAGGCAAAGAAATATGAAAGTTCGAACAAAATGCCACCGAAAACAGGATCAAACCCGATTGTTAAAAAAGCCACCAGCTTTGCCACTATCCCCCTCCTTCTTCTCCCCCCCTCCCACTAAAAGAAATAATATTATGTTTAGTCAGTTTAGAAGTAAACATCCCTCACTTGGTCGTGATTTTGGCCCGTTAAAAAAACCCTCTCTTTAGAACTATGCCCCGGGGAAAGGAGGTTTGTGATCTAGCCCTCTGCATAGCAGGAAGTCAATGGCATCCTCGAATGGGATGAATTTATAACCTGCGGGGAGGGTAATCACCCTGCCCAGTTGCTCCGGTCACGACGACAGAGGTAATTACAAATGTGCTTAATGGGGTGAGGTCACAGTGGAGGGACGTTATCAGTGGCGTAGTTAAGGGATTCGTTCTATGCCCTTTATTATTCATAGTTTATGTAAATGATCTTGTGGATGCTGTAAATAGCAAAGTGTCATTTTTGCTGATGACACTAGATTGGCAGCTGTAGTCAAAGAAGTTAAGGGTAGCTTTAAAGTGCAGAGTGACTTAAATAAGTTATTAGCTTGGGCTCAGAAGTAGCAGGTGACTTTTAACCTTAAAAAATGCAAAGTTCTTAACATGGGAAGGGATAATAGAGGATTTAGCTATGAAATGGATGGGCATTGGCTGAATTAAGTTGAGGATGAGAATAAGTTAGGCCTAGTAGTAGATAGGTCACTCAAGTTTTCAAAGCAGTTTATTGAGGCAAAAAATAGAGCAAATAGGGTGCTAGGATACATTAAGAGGAATGTTAGCTACAAGAATAAAGAAGTTATCCTTAAACTCTATAATTCATATGT